>JABASP010002239.1:0-21661 GCA_019776565.1 Sminthurinus signatus | reverse complement strand
CCTTTTGTGTATTAGTAAATACGACATGATTGGAGATTGGACTATACATTTAGAACGTATCATTTTTACTGTAATTAAATAGTTCAAAGACAACTCATACCCCCGCCTCTCACCATTTCTGTATGTATTATTATTGAGCAAAAAAAACTGATTAACTTATTGCATTATGTATTTTTTTGATTTTTTTTTTAGTTCAAACAAAAAACTGAATAAAATGGATCCCTCATCAAGTTCAGATGGCGAGGGTGCTACTTCCTACACTTCTGATATGGAGATGGAAAAAGGAATGGGTGACGGAAAGACGAGTTCAAAAGAGCCAATGGAAAGGAAGAAACGAGGAACTTTACCCAAGGAATCTGTAACTTTACTTACTCAGTGGTTGTATGCTCATAGATATAATGCTTATCCGAGTGAAAGTGAAAAAATTGAATTATCCAAACAAGCAAAGCTTTCTCTCCTCCAGGTAAATATTTCTTTTATCAATATAATGGTTTTGGTTTTCTATATCTATATGTGCACCGACCTACAGGTCGAACGGCTTATCCGATTGACTTGAAACTTGGAACTTAAGCTTTTTGTGGGTCAAGTAAGCGGTGTGTTCAATAAAAAGTGAACTTTTCAACCCCTGAAGGGTTCCCCAGGGGGTATCGGGTTTCCTATGTTATATAAAGGGAAATTTTTTTGTATCGTAAGGTTTCTATTAGTTACAAAACAAAGGGAAACAATGAGGATTATTTTTTGCTTGAGAGAAAGGCTGTTTACGCTGAATTCATATTGCTATATCAAGGAACAAAAACCATAGAAACGAGGTTTATTCTATGTAGGCATATTTTATTATTTTAAATTATGTAAAAGCTCAGGAGAAGGTTTTTGAATATTTTTTGTTGTGTATTAAACTGCACTTTGTTAAATATTTTATTCAGGCTTTTAGCTTAGGCAGGGATTTCCAGTCGCTTAAATATGGGGATTAAACTTTTTTGATATAGAAATCTATGTGTGAATTATGCTTTAGATTTCCGAATACGGTTTCAGATTCGCACAAATATTGCGGGTGAAAAACTATAGTACAGGTTACTGAGATACCCTTATCAAAACAGGGGATAGGTGGGTGAAAGGTAGACATAGGGGGCAAAAAAGTTGTTTTAATGCTATGTGTTTTTTGAACCATTAAAACAGGGCTACAATTTAAATGCTCAGGGCTCCAAATCTTCAAGTCAATCAGATCATATTTAAAAAACACCGTTAGCACGGCCAAGTATTTGCATTACAAAAAAATACATATAGAAACGAAAACCATAACTATTCGGATTGTGGTGTGCCCTGCGGGCACGGGTAAAATACTTGTAAGTATATGTTGATGAAAAACGGAGAAGGAGACGGAGACAAAAGAGAATAATGTAATCGTTTAATAGGCTCAAGTTGCTGGAGACAAAGGTTAACAGTGGAAAAAACTCGGGTTGAAATTGATGAATTTATATCGTATATTATATGGTGGTTTGTTGGCTGGCTGGCTGGCTGACTGCTTGGTTGGTTTACTTTACTTTCCTTTACTTACTTTTGGGTTTGTTTCATCCCATAGAGCCGACTTGCCGTTACTGATGTATATTACCCTAATAGTGTTTGTAATAAATATATACGGAACGCGTTTGAGGTTTTTTTTTCTTTCTGTATGTGTACAGTGTACACATGTGTGTGTGTATGTGTAAATGAAAGGGACTTAGATTCGGTATCGTCTGAAGTCAAGTTAGTTTAAGTGGAATCATTCCTTTGGAATGACGTGAAGTGGATAGATGATGATTATTATTACAAAATACAAAGTATAGTTAACCAATATTGGATTTTGGGTGTCTGAATTTACTTTGCATCCCTTCAGAATTCAGAATAATGATAGGTCTCAGTCTCTCTTTTTCTCTATATAAACCTTTTTGGACTGCCCTGACAGACACTGACTCTAACGTATTTTTTCTCGAGTTTTTCCCCAAGCCGTTTTTCATTTTTTCCCCATTTTTCTTTCGCTCATATTGTGTACTTTGTTTCCACATGTGAAATCTTTTAAATACATAATATATTTCCTCCAAAAGTTGGTTTGTTGGTAGTATGCGTATATCATCATTTCACATGAAAAAATCAAACAAGATTTCAATTTTGTTGTGTTTTTTTGGACAAGATTTTTGTACGTTTTTTTTAATTAACGAATACCTTAGGTATGAATAAAATATTATACACAGAAAAATTTATTGTTTGTGCAAGCTTTTCTCCGTTTCTACAGATTTTCATATCTGTATTCTCTTCTTATAGCTTGCTCTCCGTATATATCTCAAAAAATGTTTGAATAAATTTGAAGAGAACTTGCAAAAAAAGAGGTCTGTTTTTGAAACAAGACAAGCGTTTTTTTTTCTACATGTATAGGTACATATTATAGGTCTGCCTAAAATAATAAAATGAGTTCGTGTGTTTTGTGGTAACTTGTATTAGCTATTAAATATTTGAATGTAGTGATGACTTGGCTGTCATTATTTGTATGAGTTCAAAAGAGAATAACCAGGATTCTATTCGATATTGTGTTGTATTGTAGTGGTGATGTTATGTTTTGTTATGTTACATGTTGTATGTCCTGGAACATGATGATGGAGAGAGTAACGTTCCAATAGCTATAGCTATAATATATCAAGAGTTCGAGTTTAGTTGTTTCCTAAAGTCGATTCTCTTTTGTAAATCCATAAATCTTTTTGTTCTTTTCGCTCCTGCTGGTTTGGAATGTGTGTACAACTATATGTACACACACACGGGGAGAGTATATGTAGTATATAGTGTATATAATGGCCCTAGGTGTTGATTAAAGAGACCGAATGCCGCCCCAACAGGTGTGAAATCATAGTCACAAGATTAGTGGGTGAAAAAGCCTTCCTTGCACTCATATCATATGTAATACAGATATTTATATATTACCCATGTATGCCTTTCTTGACACTTGTTACTTTTTCCTTCAACTTGAATCTTCTATATTCAACTATTTCGCCTTATTCCCTACATATCCTCATACTCATGATTATACATTCCCTCATATTCTCTCTCTCTCTCTCTTCCCCAGTCTTCTCAATCTTCCTCCTCTTTCCCTTCTTCTACTTCTTCTTCTCCTGGTTTGGTTTCTCCAACTATTATTATTATGATTGTTGTTGTTGGTGGTGGTGTTGTTTCTATAGATGAAATGCCTCAACTAAACAAAATGAAAAATATATAGATATATATATACATGTGTTTTGTAGATTTGAAAGACCTTAAGGTAAATAATACATAATACATCTGTGTACACTATGTTATGCATTGTATAATACATAATGCATATACTTGAATGTATCATGTTCTACAAATACGTACGTTTTTAGCTGTACAGTCGGATTTGATCAAGTAGAAGCACCTATCACCAGTCCCTTCAGAGAACAGAATCTTAGTATATCATGTATACATCATGATGTCGAAGAGGAGAGGAGAAAAATACAAAATGGTTGTACATTATTCTACAATATTTCACTCTGCAGTGTCTTCTTCATCTCCAGTTTTACAACCATACACAATATACAACCACCTTTCCGATTTATAATATCATTCTATTGTCTAAGTAAATATGCTCACTCGTAATTGCTCTGAATCTGGAGAGAGCTTGGTGTTTTAAAACTTTAATGTATACATAGTCTGTACACTTATGATTCATTTATACAAAAAGGTAAACAATAGGAGTGGATGCTGTAGTTAGGAACATTCATAAATTCATCACTCTCCTCCAAAAATGATATGTAATTCTTTATATTTTATCTATAGATGTATGATGTATATATTTACACACATGGTACATGGTAGAAAAGGAGCTTTGTACATTGCACATGCATATTAAGCTACAGGTTTATTCTGGTGTATAAAAATAAACTTTGTAAGTTTGTACGAGTATGCTCAATGCTCAGCAATCATAATAATTGTGCGATGCACTCGACTAGACTGAACTTGACTCGGAGTTATTAGGAACGAGAGATCTCATTGCTTTTTTACCTTGAATTTATTCATTTGTATTTTGACTGTTCTTCTTTCTTCTCATATGAAATGATGACGTGCAAACAAATATTTCATCGTATTTTAGTTTTTTTTATTCTGCATATCTATAATTGTTTTCCAATCCTGATGCTTATTCTTGTAAATTAACCATACTCAGATTATTCATAGTTTTCATAAATCACCATAAGATTTAATAAAAGCGTTGCGTTATGTACACACGGGGAAAGAGGCAACGTTTTGTACATATATACATAAAATTAAGGAATAATCAGGATGCTTGTATTTTGATATCTCAAATCCTGGTATTGTTCAACTATTACAAAACATATCAAGAATTTATAATAATAGTTTTAAAACGCAGTAATCCAGTATCCGGCGACCTGGGTAGTTGATATAATCGGGCTCCAAATGTCGGGATAGGATACAAAGTATTTAGGTTTTCTAATAATTTGTATGTTTCATCAAAAAAATACCTTATACTTTTTTATACAGAGGTTGTTATTACCAAACAATTGTAGATTAGATATGAAATTCATAATCTAATAAAGTAAACCTTTTGGAATAAAAAGCAATAAAATATTGCAATTAAGATACAAGACATGCTAACTTCCGCTCCCATTCTGAAAAGTGATAGCAAAATTGTAAAATCATTGTTCATATAATTTATTCGCTAAATTGAATGGTACAACTTGATGCAATTTGCGAAACTATGGGAGTGAGTGATGACTATACGGACGAGCTTTCAAGTCCGGTATGCATACATATTTATTTATGTATACCATTAATATATTTGTTTAATTGAAGTGTTCACGAGTTATTTAATAATTATTGTTGTAGTTTATGGTTTCAATTTTGAATTGTGAATAGCAGGGAAAAAAGCACACATACATATAATTACATATACACGTCGCATCCTGTAAAACTGTAGGTATAGTATAATATATGTAGTATCATGTAATCATAATTCATCATAATTATAACAATAATAGTATATTTAGCTCTTATATTGTTATCATTGTTTTTATTACCATGTAGTGGCATGAGTTGGGAAAGTGCTACATTGATTAAACAAAAGATAATATAAGAGACTATCTATATGTACTATCTAAAGAGAAGACGAAATAAAATCAATTAAATTAAAAATATTAGTTGTAATGTAAAATAGATTTACTCCTACTGTTATTATTATACTCCATCTTTAAAATTTAAAGTCATTGTCTGTTTGTAAGTGTGTGTGTGTGTGTTTGTGTTCGTATAATTCACATTAAAATTATCGCTTTGATTACTGTATTATCTGGGTAAGTGTTTCTGAGGGAGCACGTAAAAGTATAATGTGTAATGTGTATCACGTTGCATTTGTACTCAGAAAGAAAAACAGGACATGGTAATTAATAAATAATGGACTGTGGAAAGGAAAACTGCGGCATCTAAAATAAATGAAATTATAAATAATTAAAAGTAATAATAGTTATCAGAAGATTAATGGTCGTTTGAAATCCTCCTCCTCCTCCGCTTTGACTGTGGGTTTACAGCTTGTGCTTTGTGCATGTGCAATTATGTGCACAAAATAAACTACTGATATAAGATATAACATATATATTATATATATTATAAAACATAGAATATTACACAGATTTTCAAGTGCATACAAAATACAAATTGATAATCATGAATCACAAAATTATAGCTATACGTAATTTAAACTGCATTTTTAACCTCTTTTACGCATTCAAATTTCAAATCATTAGGAATGTCTATGTGTGCATGTATGTTGTATGTTGTACATGTTTGTAAGCTGTCTTGCAGTTTGATACATGGTAAATTTACAGAAATATTATTAATTATTTATTATTATCACTGCGCAGCATTTTCAATGTTTGTGTCAGCTTTTGAGCGTATATGTATGTTGCACAGTTTTAAATATTCAACAGTTATGAAGAAAGTCGTAGAATATATATATTGATAATTAAATTTTTGGTTATCCACATTGAAATACGTACAAAGTACAGGGCTTTTCAGCAATTCATCTTAACTGTTCATTACATTGTGCTGTACATTTTACATGTACTGATACATCTAAACCAAGCTCTGCACATTGTTTGTAATTTATAATATTATTTAAAAGTACGTGATCCAGTATATGTACGCACACTTGTAGGTTTTTTTTTTGATGCGAGTATCTCTGTCTTTAGAATGAAAATTCATTACATGACTTTGTTGTTGTGCCGAGCTAGCGTTAGCTAGCTTCAAATTGTGTAGGGACAGGAAAAAGTGGTAGACGAATAAAAGAAGCATGGATGAAAAAAAAATAAAATAAAAAGATTCTACAAGTGGGAGCAATAACAATAAAATTTGAAAAGACCAACAGCGTTGCTCTCCTATGTATTTTTTCCCTTTTACCACACACACACACATTATATTTTTCTCATCTGGAAATGTAATAAATGATAGCATCAATCAGATCGAAGGAGAAGGTACATGATGATAATGGTCATTTGCTCTTTCCCTTCCTCTCACTCTTTATTCTTTATTTCTCACTCTTTGCAGACAGTGACTAGTATTTTGTAATGTTTGTTGTACACCTATAACCTATGCCCATCTACACAATCTACCTACCTACATGTACCTTCTCCTCTACTCTTGGTACTCATCATTATAATTGAAGAGTTCTCAAGCTGAAGACATGTAGAAATCAACAACACTCCATTCTAAACTGACACCAACTCCATCTTACAATCTCAAAATCACACCTCACATACAATCCTAAATGGTGTAAAGTAACAAAGTACACGGACATGCACTTGCATATATATTATATATACAAAACTCCCAGACGTGCATAACAATTAAGTAACTGAGCTTTTTCTTTGCTATCTCACCGTCCCATCTCTATACTGTTACAGCATCGTATAGGGCTAATCTCTCTTGATTCTTGATACATGTTATATCTTATGTCAAAGAAAGAGCATTCTAAACTTAAGAAGAACTGCGTACACTGTTCACTCACATTCGAATACTTTGTGCGTACTTTGTACGTTGGATAAAATATAACGCAAATTATAGTAACTAAGAACATACAAATCTACAAGTAAACTAAATCTTTGGAAAACTTAAATCCAGTAGAATGTTATGTTATTTATACAGAAAGTTTTATTCGATATGCTATTACCTATTACGTAAATATTCAATATGCATGTATTTCAAATCGACTCATTTCAGTTTTCATTTGTATTACGCCTATTCTTTTTTTTCTCTCCGTGTCTTTTCAATAATCTTATGATAATAAATTCAATTTTAATGTACAATATAATAAATGGTGTACAATGCTTGTAAATTTTGTAGATGGCCGACGGCGGATGAACTAAATGGCTGTTTGCTGTTAAAGTGCTTCGATTGACGACAGCTAAAATTTTCTTTGTGGATTATATAGCCAGTCCCTCACATTGTGATACATCAACTTGACATCCTGTCTTATTTGCTGTATATGGATATGAGGAATATGTGTACACGTAAGTTCTTTTAGTTGGTTGTCTGCATTATGAATTTTGATATCAGTGTAGATTGTAGATATCAATCTTTCTCTCCAATCCATGTGTAGGATATGCTAACGACTTGCTAAAATATACATAAAGACAGTCAGTCATGTTTCAAGTTGTTAGTTGTACTTTGCTGTTGTCGTTTGTTGTGTAAACACTTAATTAGAATGCTCAGATTCACTTCGATTGCTTTCCATGTATGAATCGTGTACAGTAGATGTTGAATGTGTAAATGTGTTATTTGTATATATCAGTAGTAAGTAGTACATAGACCAGACAATTGTAATTTATAAATTGCGTAGAAATGTTGAATGTTGGTATCTCTCTCAGTGCGTGTGTGTGTCTTGTACTGTGGCAAATATTACTAGACTTCCTAGAGAGATGTAGAGAAATTGATGATGATAATATTAATAATTATTGCCAGGGCGCGAGACAGAACTGAGAATTTTCCAGCCCATTACACTGTAGACATTCTGCGGTTCACAGAGGGGCATTTGATATAAATCTTGAATCAAACTGTGCCTGTGAGGTCCGCGCTTGACAAACTTAAACCTAATGACTTGACCAGTCAACCATTCATTCGCATAATGTAGAATCAAATGATGGTAATTCAAAAATTCGTTCTTTCCTCTCTTCACTCTTTACAAGACTTTGTCCACAAAGAGTGTAATAATAACAAGACACAAAGATGCGTGTATACGGTATACACTATACACACTATCAAAATAATTATTGTAGTGTACTTTTTATACTTCTCTGTATTCTTTTGTCACTGTGGTATTACTTTGCCTGCATGTAAATATTTATTATATATATACACTATCATATATGTACAATGTATAAGGTATAAACATATGTATATGCTTTTTAAATCATGTCTGGCAGTAGTTTTAATCATACTTGTTGACTCTTCTTGTCATGTATCATGTAAATTGTACTGTAAAATGTATGATAGAAGATTGTGGAAATGTAAAAGCTACAGACGTGGTGCAACAACAATGACAATGAAATCAAAGGTATTTCAAGCACAATGGAAAATTTGTACAGTATATTTTACTGTACGTTTGTATACAAAGTTGTATTTGTAAAAACTCATACTGGTTTCACTTTCTTGCCTATGTCTATGGAATTTGAAACACACAAGTTTTTGTACAAAGCTGTATGAATTTTAAATTCTACAGGGTATATTACTCGTTTATCTTTAATTTTCTTCCTCTTTTTACGTATATATGTATCCGCATATGAAAAGTATACATTATTAATTTTTTTAGTTTTACTATTTGCAGTAAAAGAATAACCCTCATCTGTATAAAAAAAGAGCTCTTGAGTTGACTTGAGTCTGTATTATTGTAGAATTTGAGTTTCAAACTCCGCAAAAGAATTTCTTTTATGAAATGCGATGCACATAATATAGATTGTAGATTATAAAATATGAAAAATTCAAACTTTTTATGACTTTTACTATACCTATATTGAGGTTTATATTGAACGTACAATGGAGACGAATGTATTATAAAAACATTTTTATCGGTTCACATAAGTTGAGAATCAGTTCAATGTTTTATTCAGCACGTTTTCTCAGTTATTCATATTTTGAAGTAGAAAATAAAAGAAGTAAAGACGAGAAGAAGAAAGAAAAGAAGTAGGTACGCGAGTGCTCGGAGCATTCATAAATGTAATTTGGATACCAATATGCATGTTTATCTTTTTTGATTGTTTAGAAGTGCCGATGTCTGTGCTCTAGTTTTTTATTGTGTGATTGTGAACTGATCCACAATCGCGAATTGTTTGTTGTTGAATCTTACTCTCTCCATCTCATTCTCTCTCTTTCTCTCCTGATTCTCGTTCATTCCCCTTGATTCCATTTTCATAGTCTAATAGTGAACGAATAGGAAATTACATGTCTGAAACATCTAATTTGCATGAAAAATTGAGAATTAGAGGCACGAGTTAACAAATTATATGCAATGATCTGCAATTATTGGACTTTAGATATCAGCTTGAAGTCATTTACACTGTTGTTTTGCCATTATGATTATGATTACTACACATATTTTGTTGACCTTCCTTTTTGTCTTTTTATCTTGTAATTTGTAATATTATTTTTTTGTATTACATTATAATAAAAATTGCCTATATTATACGTATTAGTGCATTCAGATATATATCGATTTTTTATAACACTATTATAATTTACAATCAAATATCAAATTATTTGAAGATGAGTACAGGTTTTGTACAATATTGTACATTTTACATGGCTTCATGTATATAATTTATATTATAATGTATAACAAGAAGAATATGAAACAAAACTCCATGTAATATAATTTTGTAGTAGAGCTGGAATAGAATTTTTCATGTTAGGCATTACTTTGCTGGTAAGTATCATACTAAAGGGGAAAATGGAAATTTTCATTAGAAGGAAAGAACGAGCCACGCACATATCCAAATATTATACAGTATTATACATTGTACTTACAGAATTACTATATGTCTTATGCATATTAGTTTTTTTCCACATTTTTTGACCTGTGGAGACGATGAGGGGGAAAAGATTGTTGGGGATGGAGGTTTGTTTAAGCAAGCAGGTTGTGTGTCAGGGAGGAGTAAGGAGGAGCAAACCTAAATTCTTACTATTGGTTTAAGCTGAACAAACAAGGGTCCAATAAAGTGCCACGACTATACAGCACATCACTCCACAGAGTAAACAAAGCTAAAATAGTCCAAAAAATCTCCGACTAAAAACAAACAAACCAGACACTTTCATTTTCTTCCACGAGTTAACTATCGACAAATACGAAGGATTCTCTCTCTCTCTCTCACCGTGTGTGTCTTTGTTTCCCAGTCCAGTGTTCTTCTTTTTTTAAGTCTTCTATAAAACCTTTTTAGTTACTGTATGAAATGATGACTATGATGTTTTCCCAACAGTGTGTGATGTGGGAGAATTTCCTGTGGTAATTGACATACAGTTAATGAATCATTAAATCTAAACCTGTTAACTTTGAAGACGTTATGTGTAGCGTGTGTCTAGTATCTAGTAGTTTTGTCTCAAGCTGCTGCTAAAGTGTAGGCTGTAGTTATAAAACAGCATACAAATATTTGTACCCTCCTACTGCCTGTTCTTTTATTTGTACTCATTAGTCTCATTTAATGATGATGACGATGATGATTATCACTTTTATTATTTTTCCTTTGCTGTAGAGTTCATATTGTTTTGGTGTATTGTGAATTGTAAAGTACGTTAATGGTTTTTATACTGTATCCTTTCCACATCACACACCCACCAATAATAATAACTCAATTTAATTGAAAGTAATTTAATTGCTTATATTCAAAGACAAGCTACTCATCACTACTAATGAATCCACATCAAAATAATTGTATACTGGTAATGACAAGTTTTTGTGCCTTTTTATATCCACATATTAGGCTATAAAATATAAAATATAGACCAGACACATTTAGTGCAGTATTTAAGTTAAATTTCTTTTGTCCATTTTTTTTTTTCATTTTTCAAACGGAACTGTAACTACTATAAGTATTAAAGAAAAAATCAATCAAAGTAACTACGTAAGCGCAAATAAATGAAGAAAATGTTATATGTGCTATTTTTAAAATATATAGTACGATATTAGTGCATTCATTAGTAGTCTTTTTTAATCACATAATTCACAAATAATATTTCACGTATTATTTACGTATTTTATCTTTGATCATAAGATGATGTCTACTTATTTACATAATATGCTTGTTAAAGTGCACACTGAAGATAAAAATCAACCCTTTACTACCATTTATTCTGGAAAAAAATTCCAATATAATATTGTGTAAAATCTTTGTTATTAAATTTTGAAGTCTCAAGTCACTGCTATATCATACCGATAGTTGTCTTTATTGTTTATAAATAATATTTGGTTTAAAACAATACACACATTTATACAGAGAGATATGAAAATGAAACACAAGCATCTCATTATTATACATACATACATACATATTAGATACATTATGATTATGGTTATTACCACGTAGTACAAGGTACGAAGACCAGCTATTAAGACTGGTTTCAGGAAGAATATTACGTGAATTTAAATTTACTTTTAACTTTTACCTATTTACTTTGACGTTGCTGTGGTCGAGAATTGATAGAAAAGGTAGAAATGAAAAAAGAAGCATGTAGTCGTACATGTAATAGTATTTGATATTAAATTTGCCAAGCGGCAACCCATAGCTGACAATGACCGCTTGATGTCTTTGGCTCTCTTTTTCTTATAGTTTTTGTACAATACATATTTACAGTAGACAGTACAATCTCACTACAAACTCATTATAGTCCACAGTCCAGTAACAACTACAAAATGAGGACTGTATGAATGTGAAAAACTATCATCACACATCAGACGAAGAATAAATAATTGCACAAAAACCAAAAAAATACTTACCATGAAATAAAATAACCAGGAGAGTGTTGGTTTGTTTCTTGTTTCTTCAAGTAGTTACATAATATAGTTAAAGTAGACAACATACTATTCAAGTATATATAATATATCATACATGTGTGTACATGGGCATCTATTTGAACACCAAAACAGAAAAAAATAATATTTGGATTCCGTGGTTTCGTCTCTTGTACTATACTATATATTGCTGCCGGTTCAACTTCATAATAATATGAATACTTTGTACATGGTGAATTGTTAAAAAAATGATAATTGCTTCGCGGTTATTCCATTTATTCGCTCCAGAGCTATAACTATTGCCATTATTTTATTTTTCTTCTTCTCATTTTTCTTCTAGCCAACAGTATGCATAGCATAAATACATACACTCGACACTCAACCAACAGTACTAGATAAAACGTGCAATGTACATACTACATACATTGTACATTGTACATCTCTACTCGAAAGTAATAATCTCTCGCATTTATGTAGACATATGAAAGTAGACATAGACTACAACCTCTCATCATCCGCCACACACTTATCTATGTAATACTTAATAATATTTATACAAGGTGTATCACAATATGTCTCTCTCGTCTGCTGGCAATAATGGAATACAAAGACGATCGTTTTTTTTTATTGTTTCGCCAGTTGGACATTTTAATGACTGTGTAGGGAGTAGGGAATTACTACTGATTTCTTTCTCGAGGCTCACATTTACACACACACACACAAATGTACAAACAGACACCGCCGACAAACACGCAGTGATATGGTGTAGACAGAATAAAGATGATGATGGTGATAATAATAATAATAATAATTGCAGTAAGGGATGAGATGAAATGATAGATGATTGTATTTTTAAATAAAAAGTAAGCAGTGGCAATGTAATGTATTTATACGTGTGTGTGTGTGTGTTACTTGACGAATGGATTGTGTTGTGATAAAAGTATGTATATTATCCTTCCCTCGTATGTAAGATGGATGCATGCTTAAACACTACACACGTACACACAGTTACAGTTTTATGAATTTTTCTAAAGGTAGCTGTGTAGAGAAAATTATGGTGTAGATATAGGTAAAAGATAACGAAAAAGCATTTTTACTGAGCATATTTTGAGAAAGCAGTATGAATAAGTTTATCCTTTTGGAATGTGGACAATATAATATTATATTGAATAGAGTCTAATGTGTAATGTCCTACTCAGGATACATGATCTCATATCTGTAGTATAATATTATGTATGCCTCCAAATTCTAAAAACTTTTTTACTTATGCACATTCAAAATTTATTACCTGTCAATATTATGTCACTGTTGTATTGTTTTTCAAAATTACAAACTACAAGCCAGCAGGAGGTCGAATGTTTTGTTTTCTGTCAAATTACTGCCAGAACAACACAAGAAATTTTGAATAAACATAGAAGATATAAGGATTTTTCTTAATTTATTGAGAATTGTATATAAAGATTTTGGAAAATAAATATGTACGTGACTTACACTTACCCAGGTTTTCATAGTCTTGAACAATGATTAAATGTTTTTAAACACAGCCCATCTAAAGTGGATAGTGCGACAATGTAAAACTTATTAGTGTGTATGTTTTAGTTTTTAGAGAAAGCACAGGATCAATGATCAGTGGAAATTCCGTGTATTCCTACTCAACTCTTCCCGTATTTCATATATAAATACGTTCATGGCTATATTTTTGAGTAATATTACCTTATTTGGGGTTTGTGTAATAAAAAGAACAAGAAATACATTTATGTAAATTAAAAATTGAAATACAGTACACAGTACTAAGCCCAATTTAAAATCAGTAAAGAAAGTTGGAGGCTGCAGAGCTCAGAAAAGTGAAAGAGATAGATGGGCAAATTAACGGCTAAAGACTTTACAAAAGGCTAAAGATTCTCTATCCGAAACCATTTTGTTTACTCACGTCCCTTGAATATTCATTATTCATTGTGATGAAAGTCATCAACAAAATTTTAGTTTACAACTGTTGGAAATTGTAAATTCATAATATGAATAATGTTTTTATTTTAAATTTTATGGCATAATAATAAAGGGTAATATTTGGTGAAAATATTTTTAAGTAGTTTAGCGGTTTTGCACAAATGCTGCCTATATTATATATGTACTTGCATACCTTCAAGCAAAAGCCCTTTGTCATCTATCATAAAGAACTGCTGGGTCATATTTCTTGCGATAGTAAACATTTTCGCACTTTAATGGACTAGAAATTCTAGTCTAGAATTCTCAAAACGTGATGATTGTTATTCATAACAAGTAACCCCATTGTAGAAGGAAGCTTCTTATGCTTGTCGTGTATTGTTCTTTATTCTGTACTTGGTCCAGCACAAAATTACAATAAATGGAGTGTTAAGTGTCTTCACTGTTTCAATATAAACCCACATTCTAAGGGGGAAATGACAAACGGGATGATGAATAAGTATGTAATGTGTACTGTATGTTTGTAATTTTGAATCCTGTTTAGTAGTTTTAGCAGAGGGCAGAGGTTTTTGTTAGCATTTACTATCCACAGACAACAGTCCATCCAAATTTGATTGTAAATAGTATGACTAAAATTGTTTTCAAATAATTCTAATTCTCATGTCTACACATATGTTCAATCGGACAGACTATTTATGAAATGTGCTTTTAAGGAAAATAGGTAATACTTTTTCATAACAGGGGATATAAAACATGGGTACAAATCATAGAAGTATCACGTTAAATAAATTATGAAACTATGTTAGTACTTTAAAAGTTAAACCCATATTCACTTTGTACATAAACGTGAATCCATTCAAGTTTCCGATTGTCTCTCCACCTTTTTACTGGAATGGAATTATTTGTACATTAGTAGTTCAGTATATGAGGAAGAATGGGTAGAATAGAATGGACTGGAATGGAATGAGGAATAAGTATGACTGAATGAATGAATCAAAGAATTGAAGGAATGAAGAAAAAGGAAGAAAGTGGTGTGAGATGTATAAAAGATGGACACCGAGATGAATACGCAAAGAATCAGCAGGTAACTCAAGTACATGTTTGTAGATTCTTTGTTTCCTCCCTTTTGATGGTACATTTTCCCGTGGAGAGCATACGAAATACGACACGTGTGGATCTCGTCTGTTATTTTATTACATTTTACATTCATCAATTACATCTTTGTGTGGATGCTGGACGCACAATGCTCATATCAAAGCAACACTATAATAAATGGATTTGTACATCAATATGAAACTCGAGGAATTTTCACTGTAATACAGTCATTTTTCTTACAGTCTTTAGATTAACGTATTCTATTTTGAAATCACAAGTTTCATGTTTAAAACTGACACATAAAGTACATAATATAAAATAAGTTTTATATGTAGCTCAAAACGGTTTAGTTCAAATACCTGAATAAAATATATGAAACCATAAAAATTATATCCACGTGCTTCATTGAAGGATAAACCCATTTTATGTTTCAAAATTTAGCTAGGTTGTAAGTGTAAAGTGTACACATAAATAAAAAAAACACTGTACGGAATCATCAAATACATGAAATATTTCAGTGCCCGAGACACAAATAAAGTATCTATGCTCTATAAAATACAAAGAACCTCAAGTATCAATATGATTTAATACAATACTATCATATCGTATGATAAGAAAAGAACACAAAAACGTAATAGTTACTGCACATTGCACATCGCATCCTCACCGAAGATGAGTTAGCTTTTTATTTTTTCTTCCCCTCTATATGTTGGCGTCAATATCAATATATAAGATAGCTTGAACTTTTTTATTTTATTGATTAACATTTTAACATAAAGTTCGTTTGGTTTTTCAACACATTCCTCTTAGGCTATATGTAGAATGTAGAGCTTTTTATTTTTATTTTCTCTCCTTCCCCCTGTAAAGGGTGTTGTACCGCTGGTCTCTTTTAGATCATGTCTACATATAGCCATACTGTATATATATACTATATACAATGCCAGATAGAAATCAGAAGGGGTATTATCATTCCAGAGAAGTAATATGTAATGTAAATGGTGTAACAAACAAAACGAAGGCACACGCGGACGTTTCCGTATCTTCACATTTTTTTGAAATGTATATATTTAATAGTATGTATTCTCTGTATTCATTTGATGCTTGAGATTATGGGCTATTATTTATTTTTGTCGGCAAAAGGTTAAAGGTAGGGTTAAGCAGCAGTACAGATTACAGATCCTTTCTATTTTCCGTGTTGATAATAGGTATCAAGTCCTTATGGTAAATGAAAAATAAAAGTATTCATCCTGTTTTTAGAGGAAGATGATGACTGAGTCAATCTTGTCTCAGTCTTTACTTCAGGCTTCTTGAAAAGTTTTTACAAACTTTTGTACCAATCATATATGATGAGTATAGTTGCAGTCTGTATATTGTACTTTACGTGGCTTCATTTACATGGCGTTAGGCATAAGGAATGCAAAAGAGAAAGCGGAGAAAATATTGTTATAGTGTTTCGCTGTTATTGGGCTTAGCTTTTGTGTTCAAACCATTGAAGATAAAGAAAGGGTGAAAAGTGGATTTTAATACCTCTTTCGGTCATTTTTTCTGGGAAATCATTCAAAGAGTATACAAAATAAATTTAGCAGATGCACATGTCAGATGCTATAAATGGTAGTCATCTCGTTGTCCGTCAAACTACTTGAATAACACAAAATTATCATTCCCATAATATTGACACTTATCACGGGACTGGAATAAAATTTGTAATCATCTCCTTCCTTTTTTTTCTTTTGTATAATGTATAACTTCCCTTTGTCTTTATATTGATGTTTTATTTTATATCATGCATTTCTAGTGAAGAATACAGAGTGAGTGTAGATATTGAAAAATAGTGATAAGAAAAATATTATACTAGCTCATAGTATAATATGTAACGACGTATATACACGGTTTGTTACGTATAAATTTTTAAATGATGAAAGCATGTGGCTAATACATAACCTAATACGGCAGAATTTTGTAATATATGAAGGAAATAAATGTCAAATGAATACAACTTTTAAGAAAAAATGCAAATTTAAGTACAAGCTATTAAAACTAAGGCTTACACACGGTAGAATCAAATATATAATATATCTATTTTTGACGATTTGACTACTGACTGCACTGAATTTGAGGTTAACTTGAAGGGCATTGACGTTGATTCTGATCCTACGGATGTGGAACCTCATCTTGATTTTTTACCTTTTGAAGTTTGAAATAAGCATAATGTATTGAAGTTTCCTCTAACATGTTGTCAAAATTGGGTTATAAAAATGTTACAGGATTTTATTATAATAATTACAAATATAATAATCATTATTATTATTATGTTTGTATTACAATGGTGCTTTCTGGGCTATATCCACAATCCACACTGAATATAAATAATATTGAATGCACTGTACTTGTACTTACAATGTTTATACTACAACATGTGTGTACGGTTCTCTTAATTTCTTAGTGCCTTGTATGATTTTTATGTTGTATGTCAGTCCGGTTTTCTTGTTATACCTAAAATCTAATGATACAGAATGTAATGATTAGAACTTTGAACAGTATTTTACACTATTTTCAACATAATAACGCGTATATTATATTATAGTATCATCATCAATACGCTGGAGGATAGAAAGATGAGCGTGCATACATAATGCATGATATTAATAAGGATGAAAAAAATGTGTATGAACTGCCGCAAAGGAAGGCACACGTATCCTCAAAATCTTAATGTTAACCTTTATAGATGTATTAAGTGCATGATACATAAAGTAATAATCTATGCACATTACATAATATGGTTATAAAATAGTAATGTCTGTATACTTACATAATATGTAATATCATTAGCTGATGAGTGAGTTCAACTCAGGTAATAATAATAATAATAAGGAATGGGAGCAAAGAGGGTAGTTGTTAGAGGTATATAAACTGTGCGGCTTCATCCCTTTCATTAAGAAAGAGGTATCTAATGGATGTGATGTGATGTGATCAAGCTTTTTTTATTTTGTTATTTTTTTTATTTTCTTCTAATTTCCTCTTACTATTTCCAATACTAGATACTGTGAAGTGTGTCTAAAAGTTCACTCACAGTTATGCATCGGTATTTCATTCTGCTTCTTTTTATGCCTTCTTACTGGCTTCAGTATTATGTAATTTAATCTATTGAAAAAAATGCCAAATACATTATTATGAGTATTCAAAGTGTTGTGTAGATACGTGCACCGTTTTTAGATTTTTTTCGTTATACGTAATACGTAAAGTAAGTGCATTCAGAATTTTTATCGTTATATTACAGTGTGTATATATATGTATATATCCCCTTCAAATACAAAAATACACACACACACACAAATATTCATCTAAAACTTTATATTTTTGGTATGTTGTTGTATTTAAAATTTTATATTCAATTCATATCTAAGATTTTTGTGCTTAAACTCGTCTTACGGATTAGTACCTGGGCAGGACGAGTTTAAACTGGATGAAAGAATACAACAAAAACGGTATTCGTCTTCTCATTTTCTCAAGAAAATATACCGTATTACACTAAGATGAAAGTATTCAAATAATTATTTTCCTGGGCAAATATTTGGAGAAATACGGTACATACTATTTAAGCACATAGTATCTATCTATCCGGACTTATAACTCATAAATTATGTGTAATATAATATCTTCCTTTTTAGAAGAATCCGAAAAGGATGATGAACAAGACAGAAAAAGAGTAACTCTGTCTACGTACAACGTAGACAGAGTTAATATATTTGTAGAAAGTATAATATATAAGTATACCATATGGAGCCAAGTACACCTTCTTTTGCGTTTTATTATCCGAAATGCGTTATTGTCTGTTAAATGCATACATAGTAATGAGGACTATGCATATATATTTAGGTAATACGTACACATGTGTTTTCGTGCGCACAGCTCACCTTCTGTTTTCTGACCATTTCATGATCTAATCCACATTGTGTAAGATAAAATAATTGTAGGATTAAGATTGAGAAAATGAAAATGTGCCGTCTATTTACTTGACATGTATTTCACTTATTATCTCATGGATATCTCATTACCAAATAGGAGATGTGAGCTTGTGTACGGATATTTATACGTACACTTTACAAATTTTTTTATTTGTGTATTCCTCTAATATACTTATTACATAATAAATAATAACATTATAAGTTTTATTACAAAAAGATTCGTTACTACATACTATATTATTTTGACTTTTGGAATAGACATTAGGTAAACTTATTTTCATGTTGTCTAGTTGTCTCGTCATTAAATTGCATTAGAAATAAAAAAAACCATGAGGGCGGAGTAAGTTTTGACACCTGTTGTTTATGTGTATATAGTAGTATCATACTTACAATATTTAAATAATAGTAATTTCTTCCGGCCGACACATGACATTATATGAATGACGAATAAATAGGATCATTTTAGATTTATAATTGTGCTATGTAGTTTATAAGGAAACAAAAAAAAACAAAGGTAATTACTTTTCAAAAATCAAAAAATACATCTATATGTATAAAAAATGTACTAAAAACCTAAGAATAAAAATGTATTACAATAATTTATGCTTACAGTATACTGTACTGGGCTCCTTGTAGATATATACATATATAAAGATTGTAGATACATATAGTTCTTTACAAGGAGGAATTTAGAGCTACATAAAAGATGATGTTTTTAAGGGATGAGTCAACTCGCCAAAAGTCCCTAATAATTTTATTCCTTTGTTGTAGTTCTAAATAATCTCTATGTAAAAAAAATGTACAAGATAGAGGAATGAAATGAAAGTCTCAAGAATCATGAAAAAATAAAGTAATATTGGACATTAAATACTTGAAAGTAGTGCTATAATAATCCTAACTATATGTATAATATATAAAATGTTGTTGTTAATGTAGGAAACTTTGAATTTTGTGGATAGAGTTTAGAGTTCCAACACATTATGAGCAAGAAACTTACACGAGTAATCTTTACACCTGTGTAAGACCCCTCTCAATAATAATCATAATCATTTAAATGCCCAACGTATTTTTTTTTCGTTGGCTATATCGGCTTGAAAAATTCAAGTGATGATTATTTGGAAGCAAACTACTCATTAGTTGAAAGATGAAAGGTGTTGCGGTGACAACTTTATAATAGCCACTGGAGGCGGCTAAAGTATACACATCTCCACACCATGAAATCTACACAGAGAACGTAGATGTAAACAATAGTTCTTCCCTTTCTTTCTTTCTTTCATCAATCTGCGTACTCTCACCTTAAATCTCCCTATATACATATATTATCAACATGATCATTATTGTCATCACTATTATAATCATTACAGGGTACGGGGTAGGTACATCTCATATTGTCTCAATCAGGTACAACTGCCATTGTACACTTGAATAACTTGTCTATTTGACTCTTGAATACTAGTGTACACGCCAAGTCTAATATTTATTTCAACAACAATATTGTTTGTGGAAGAGGATGTATGTGCTTAATACTATGTACTTAAAATGATAATATTTATACATTATTCGTGTCTCTCATGGTGCTATTCGTTTACATTCAAGCATAGATGCAATTCGTATGACTAATAATTTGTAAAGAGTAGAGTAAGAAGATAGAATGTGTAGAGCGTAGAGCTTTAGACTGTCTATTGTTTGTTGTCTATGATAGACTTTTATCAATGTAAATTCAAGTGCAAGTGTAGACATTGCATATATGTATTATGTATGTATTGTTAATGCAGGCTTCTCCTAATTTTTTTTGTCTTGCATGACTTCTCCTGATGATGCTGCTGCTGATGTTTTTTTTACTCTTTCGTCCACATCATCGTCTTCAGCTCTATAGTGGAGTCAATGTCTCACCATAATACATGTAATATGTACATTTTGTGTATATTATGGTAGATAGTGCATATATAGAGACAGAGATGTGCAATGGAAAAAAAACTCCATGTACTAGAAGTACAATACACAATACACAATATACATTATACATATTCTGGATTTTCTCTGGAAGACAAATGCATTAAAATTGTACAGCATACATTATAAATACATATGTACATATTACGGGTAGGTAGGTATTGTTCGTAATATGTCTACAGGTAAAATGTGCTTAAACATCATGATAATATCGTCGGGAGTTGGGATGAAATAAAAAGTAGAGGATGAGAAAGAAAGTATATTATAGAGTTGGAATAAGAGACAGAGACAGAAAAAAGAGATTAGGTTTGGCACGTATTAAAGTCCTTCCGCCCACATTTATGATATTGTTTTTGTAGTCTCTCTGTGTTGTAGTCTACTGGATTTTTCATGTAATCATTTCTTATCCAACTTTTATAATATCGTCATACATATTATTATGTTTATTACCAGCGGACAGCACTGTTCTAATAACTTGATTCGTATTTTAAAATTACTTCTTACTTATAAAGATCCCTTAACCCTCTTGTCTGTCTCTTCAATGTCATTTCAATGTGTCCAGAGTCCAGAGTACAAAGTTATGAAATCCATGCTTTGAATTCAAGACGCCTGATTCGTGGATATTTGATTTCAACCATGAACAAAGAGAACAAAGTGGAAG
>JABASP010002238.1:0-21667 GCA_019776565.1 Sminthurinus signatus | reverse complement strand
TTCAGACTTGTATCAATTATACTACAGGCTAAAAATCCTGAGAAAATATTTGGGAAACGTACAAAAAAATATTGCTATCCACATAGAAGAATACTATATGTTGTTTTGTATTACTCGGGACTCATTCATCTGGATATTCTCAAAAACGAAAAACAGAAAATTACTCGTAGTTCGTCAAGGGAGGGAAAAGTTGAAAGAAAGTTTGGAATGAAATTGTTAACCTGTTATATAAAAAAGTAAAATACTTTTCCCTGTTGTAGACTACCTGCCTATTTAATGCTTTGTTTACCTTATGTCTTGTGTGTTCATTCACATATACATGTGACCAAAAGTGATATAAATTATGTAGCACATACATCATGCATAATGATCCTGTTCAAAATATAACAGGAATTTATGTTATGCAAACTTTTAACTTATTTTCCATGTCGTACATACGATGGTTTCTTTCCATTTGAAAACAAGATAATCCGTATAACTTGTTTATCTTGGAACTTTTGTTGAACATTGTAAATACTAAATACGCAAAAAAAGCATAATGTCTTCTGTTCCCATTTTTCATGATTTAATGCAAATCGTTTTTTAATTATAGACTCATCTTATGAGGAGATATTACGTATTACATCACATGAAAAAATGACTAAAGTTTTGTTTTACTTATAGTATAAATAATACAAAATAATGATAAATAATATCGTATTTTTATGGCACAAAAATATTTTTGAGGGTTCCATCAAGAAACAAAACTTTACCATGTATCTATTACATATTATTGTAAGTAATGTTTTGTTGAAAACAAAAATGACTTTTTTTTTCTTCATGAGATTTTGTCGTTTAGGATTTAGTTGTTTTGTTTTTGGTGTAGCATTGCAGTATTATTATGGTATTAGAGTTGATGGAGATGTATAATATATAGCGTATAGCGTACCTATAGGCAATAGGCAAGCATAAGTAAAAGAAAGAACGTAAGTAAGTAAGTGGGTAGATGACTAGGTCAGCAGAAGACGGCATGTCCAATGTAAAATGTACATTGTAAACTGCTTGGTTGGCGTAAGTGTAAATTGTTATTCCTTGTGCAACTGCCTGCAGCGTGAGTTGACTGGTGGATAGAGAGTTTTGAGTTTTCTTCCACTTTCTTACTCTGCTTTTACTTTTCTTTCTGGATCCTTTTTTTTGAGTTTCAAATCGGATTGACTTGGCTTTGTCTTAACTCTTAGCCGACTTGCCGTTGTATTTTAGTTTCACCATAAAAGTATGCATAGCGTACATCTATATACTATATAATATATTTTGTACATGAAACGTCCAAAAAATCTCAACTTACATTTATATTGGGTATGCGGAATGTACTTACGTCTGTACTTTGTATGATGTGTATAATATACTGTGATACTATACTGTATAACATAGGCATACTTTATACTAAATACAATCAGTATGTAGTATGTATAGCTTACTTTTTTCTAAAAGTGACCAGCACCATGAATTCCAATAAGGCAGTGAAGGAGAGGAAAAGAGAGTAAGAAAGAGAGCAGAGTGCTGTAGAGATCTCTAATGATAACTTTGGAATTGAAATGCGACGATGAAGAAATCGTGTGCTATAGAAGCATTCCCTCACTATCCCTCACTATTGAAAATTGAAACATTTGTACCCGCATACATCTCTATAATAATCTCTAAATACTCTCTCTACTTTATATTATACTATTTACAATCTTTGCTGTAGGATAGTTTTGTTTGTTTACATATATTCTTTCACTGTATTTAGTATTTACTGGTGTTGGATATTGGATATATTTGATGGTTGGGTAGGTTTTGAATCTTGGATACATTTTCCGTTGGCTATTGTTGTTATTTAGTTTACTGCATTGGAACATAATATATAGATACATTTATGCATAAAGTTACTTTTTTGTTTTATACATGTTTGATGCTTGAGTATTGAAGAGTCGATAAGCAGTAAACAGCGGTGTGGAAAAGTTGGAAGTTTTTGTAACTTGCTAAACTTCAAAGTTTATAACAAGTTTTTATGATCTGTACTAATTTTTGATTGTTTAGTCTACATTCTACATTTTATAATAATTATTTATAGTTTATAATAAATTTGGGGAAGGTCAAGTATAATTTTTCAGACTAAGATGTTCTCAATTCTCAAGTTACAATGTAAACTTTTCCCACAATGTGAAATGCATATTATGTATGACTATTATAGTGACGAGAATAATGACCTTGAACTGATATGCAAAACTTAGACCATTGGTTAGTTTTATAATTATAATAATAATAATAACAAATGTTATTATAATAATTTAATAGGCTTGATAATTGGTCATACACAGTGTTTCAGATTTCGGAACAGAGTAAAAAAAAATGGATTGCAGTTTGTTTGACTGCTATTGCATAGATAGATATTTTTGTATATATATATATATTTATATTATAGATTGTAGTATATTGTATAATATAGTTTATAGTATACCCAAAACTCAAAACTGCAGTACTGTAGTGTTTGATGTGTGTTTGAGGTTGAGTCTGTAGTCTGTACATTATAATGGATAATGTGGAGAAAGTCGGAATTGTAAATGGTGGCAGTATGAATCATATATGTAATTATAGGGTTGTTGATGAAGGATAAAAGATTTCGATTTCGAATTCGAGTACGAGTAAGAGTACGAGTTGTTCCCTCTACCTGTGTGTGTACAATAAGAATAATAATAATATTATGCAGTTTGCATTTTCTCCTATGTGTCTAATGTACATATATAATATTGTATATTGTATTGTACAACAAAAGTAAGAGATTCGGACGGGAGAAGAAAGTTTGGTAAAAAGTATATCATGTACTTTGTATGTATAAATATTATGTACTTTTTTTTTGTTTAAATATAAATATATTATGTAGACGTAGAGAGAGTTTCACGCTCTTGTCGAGTTGACGTCTTGAATAGAGCTGTAACGTCCTTGTTGCCCTGTTACTCCGTCCGTTTTTAATCTCTCTGAGTTTGGGAGACATGGAAAGTATTGAGCACTAAGTAAAGCGAAAATTGTGAGCGAGGTTGTGAGAAGTGTAACAGGGAGACCAAGAGTTACCATGAGGGAAGAAGGAGGAATTGTCCACTGATCATTGAGTACTACTAGGCGAGGGTTTCGACGGCTGTAGTGACAACCATAGGTTTTACCAATCTAAGTTATACGAGTAAACAACAAACAAAAATTATGTAAATATGTATTACAAAATTTCAAATGGAAAATTGAATATGCTGCCAATCTTATCCATTACGTTGTCGTTATAATCCCTTTTAATTTATGTACCTATGATAATAATTTACTCACTTTTTGTATTGTTTCCCCAAATTCATTGCAACGAACTTCAGGAGCATTTCCACATCCTTTTGCATTTACTAGTAATTTTGTATATGTTTCATCCCATAGTGATATATTCTGTTGTGGGAAAAAGAAACATGAATTAATTGAAATTTCCTATAATAGTATAGTATAAATTAGAATAGTTGCAAAAATGTTTTAAAAAGATACACATATTTTTTATATAACTTTTATATACATAGTTCTAACCCTATATTCATGTTCAGGAATTTCTTCTGGTGCTCGAAGAGAATTGTTAAATTTTTTATAGTTCACCATAACTTGATGACAGGCCGTGGCCGTTGTTTCACATGTTTGCTTACAGAAACTCCATTCTGCACAGTCCGATGCATCTTCTTTGAAAGCAAACTCGACGGTGACACAAAGGACGGGCGTGTGGTCAAAATCATATGTCACGGCCATTTCCATTATTGATGGAATAATCACTAAAAGAAATAATTAATAATAGAATGATTTACTCTTTATTTGATATTTGTTATTAATTGTTTGTAATTTGTAATTCAAAAGGTAGATTAGTAACACCTGTAATTTTATATGTATGTATTTTACATGCATGATTAACGAGTACAGGAATGTACATGGACAAAAGTAAATAAGAAATGAGCTTACCTAAAGGCACAAAAAGAGCAAAGGCCGCCATACAAAAGATAGCTATACCAAATAACACTATTGCTATATTCTCCTTCATCTTGCTTTTCTTTTGTAGAGATCCACTTATGACATTTTATTTTCATCGATAGACTTTTTTTGTCAGATTTAAATACTCTGTTCTCAGTTTGTTCGTTCTCGGGAGATGTGCCAAGGTTCACTGTTTTGAGTTTTGTGTTTTGAGTTTTGAGTTGTTGTTATATTTTTTTGTGGGTTACATTTTATCTTTGATGTATCATGTTTAAAATTTTCGGGTTTTTGAGGTATGAATCGTGTAAAGTTATGTATTTTGTATTTTGGATTTCGACTGTGTATCATGTAAGGATTTTGTCATTGATTCTACAAAAAAAAAGGAATAGGGTTGTAGTAGAAAAACAAAACAAATAGTTTGAACATGTATTTTTATAAAGTAAACAAAACAACTACATCCATGACCTATACTTGTACTTTATACTACACTGAAATCATTGGATATTTTTGGGATACAAAAGGGTAAGGAGTGAGGTAGAATGGATAGGAAATGTTTTATTTAAAACAGCTACATTTTTTCACAGTACAAGAACAATGGAGTAAAAAAAGTACTATTAATTATTATTATTATTATGAGTATTATTTCATTTTAGATTTTAGTGAAAAATGATAAACACACAGATTCCACACACAAATACAAAGACAAACAAAAGGAGGAATAAAAATAAGGAAATCATTGATCTTTTCACAAAGTCAATGAAATAGAAAATAAACTAAAATATAAAATATATTATACAATCTACAGTTCTTTCAGAAACTGTAAAAACACGAAGTCACTGATGACAGTTTTGTCATTGATCACAAACTTGTATAAAATCTACAGTAGAATGGAAGATCACTTATAAAAAATTTAAAATTGTTATCAAAGACAGTTATCTACTATACGTTGAAATGAAATGAAATAACATATCAGTAATAACTTGAAATTGGAATAAAATACAAAAATTAAATGAGTAAATGTTCAAATGTTCAAATGTTTGTTCAAATGATGACTGGCTCTTTTTCACTCACATGTTATCTTGTGAGGAAATCAAACCGAGAACTGCTAACAACTTGAATTTGAACTACGGATTCAAGCCATGTCTTTCTCTCTCTTAAGCTTTGTATAGTTTATTCTCTCTCTTACTCTTTGTAGTTTATTCTCTCTCTCTCTCTCTTTCGCTCGCTCTTTCTCTCTACTTTTATATGTCATATAATGTATTGAGTGCCTTGTAAATGAAACAACCTTCATGTACCATTGGACTACGTCTGTATTTTGTATTCTGTATATTGTGTAGCCAAATTCTGTATAGTACAGAGAGCATGAAGCATTTTAAGAGGAGCAGCATACAGCATGCAGAGATTTTTTACTAGTCTCTTTCCTCTATGGTGTATCGTGTACTGTTTTAGTACGGCACTAGGCACTAGGTATAGTATGGTGACTACAGACTACAGAGAGAATATTTTCACCAACCAGCTTCTGGCTCCAACTCACTCATTCTCTGTACTCTGTACTTTGGGCTCAGTACTCGGTACTCTCTCACTCCTTGTCCATATTTATGAACTTGTGATTTCTCGTATGACATGTTCCATGTTCACTTGTTCACCAGTGTAAAATTCCTATAGTAAACGCAAGGACTGTAGACTGTAGACTGTAGATTGTAGGCTGTAAATTATATTTATGTAGGTTCTATAGTATTAAGACTATACACCATCTACATATTATATTTAGTATTTAGTCCTCTGTAAGAAAAATCACAAGAGTTGTTCCAAATATTATAAAAAACCTGTACTTGAAATTCTACTCAAAACTCAAATCATAATACTGCTACAAGTACCTACAGCCTACAACCTATAACCTACACCACGAGTACAACGTACAAAGGATGAAGTAGACATTTCACAACACTTAATACATACATTATGCATTTATGCATATAATGTTCTTGTTTGTAGTTTGTAGTGTTATGGTTATGATTTTATTTAAAAAAAACGGACAAGTTAGCGGAACTGAATTGAAGGAATTTGACTGTTAGATTTCTACATACCGCTTTCTCTTTCTCAGTTCTGTGTGGTATGGTGTATGTTGTAGACTTGCTCGTTGGATATCATCATATTATATATTTATGAAGTGTACGCGATTAGTTTTTAGCTACCCTTACTTTACTCTGGGATCAAATTTTTAAGTGCTATGAGACTATGGGATATGGGATAGTATGGAGTAATGTAGTAGGTAATAATATGTAGGACGGATCTAAATGGTGCACAAAATGTACGACACTGTACATTGTACATTGTACATACACTTAAAATAATACTTACAAAATGCTGTATCTGCATGATATATGTGGTTATTCAGGGAATGAGGAGCACTAGGTACAATGTACAATGTGCAGTGTTAGCATATAGAAGAGAGAACTTCTCTGTACTTTCCTGTTGTTGGTTTTCGAATGCCGGTTACGCTTTACGCTAGGATCTAGAATCTAGAATCCAGAGTGTAGAATTCAGAATCTATAGAGTCTAGTGTCTAGAATATTGGATATAGAATGTAGATCCGACAAGAGTACACAGTACACATGTAGGCTTGTATGCTGTATATTCTATATATGTAAAATGTATATTGTACATTTTACATGTGCCAAGTTGAATGTGTTGCGGATTGCAGTTGTTTTTTTTTCTCTCCTGCGTATCTCACAGTATTACGCCGTGTGTGTTGTGTTGTGTTATACATTAAACATGCAGTACTCTTTGACTAGTGTAATACCACTCTCGAGTCTCGAGTCTCGGATCTTTGAGGCATAACTACTTGCGATTTGCAATGTATGTCATCCCGTATAGAAGTTGCAGTAGAGAATAGAGAACTGAAATGAAATCTAGCTCCTCCCGCTCTGTATAAAGGATATAAAGGGATTCATCTGTAACTATACATATACATATACATATATGTATAATGTATATGTGGATAAAGTTGTACATTTTATTTTTCAAGGAGTACTTGATTCAAATATAAATGATTGACCACTAGTTATAGTTTGGAAATAGAGAATAAAGATGTATGATGTATCCATTAACTTTATCTGTAGTATCTGTATTTCGTATTTCGTTATTTGAACCAAGATGCAAGCTATCGATTAGCTAATAAAAGATAAAAAAGTTGAAAATAGCATAGAAAAAAAAAGCTACAAAGTTTTAGTCTTCTGATTTCAATTTATTGTTTATAGAAAATTTGAAATTCGGCAGTTTTTCAATGTTGAATTTTATCCCTTGATATTCTACATTCTACGAGTTGAGCATAGTCTGCATAATGCTTTCACTCTGATAGTATATTATGATTTTACAGTAGTATCTATCTACTTTCTACTTTCTACCCTCTACACAAATTCGGTGTATTAGATTGTACTGCTTTCATCAAAGGCACACTTTCTTTTTTCTTTTATCCCGTAAAACACATACACACACACACACACATACACAAGACAGAGTACTGCACAGAACTATGTATATTTGTTTGCATAGGTAGTAGTAGTAGTAGGTACATTCTTTTTGCTCTTTGCTCTTTTGTATTCAATATCCACAGAATCTCAAGTTTGGAAAAATGGGTTAAAGTACCTAGTTCATAGGAATGTAGATTGTAGCTATAATATATGGGCACGTGAACTGACTGTTGTGTCTCTTGGGCACAATGTACTGTATCATTTGACATAAGTCAACTGTCGAGAGTCTAGAGTATAGACTATAGACTATACTCTATATACTATTACTTTCTTGTAACTGTTAAGTCAAAGAAGCAAAGCCTAGAACAAGTCATAGGTCGTATACAGTATTACAGTATAGTAGGTAGTATGTAGGAGTACTGAATAATTTGTAATGTGTGATTTGTGCGTATTTAATGTGTACTCTTGTATTTTGTATTGGCCATTAAAATATGTCATCTACAAAAAAATACAGCTCTACTTTGTACAACTCTGCATTTTAAATTATCTGACTCCGAGGGAAGACAAACAAATGAACAATAACAATAGTATAAAATAAAAATTAAACTTTAAAAAGCTAGTGTGACGGAAGGAGTATGAAGAAGTATGGAGTATGGACGACATTTAAAATACCATTCATCTATGTGTTTGTTTGCTTGTGTAATTTGTCTATTCTGACTTGTGATAGAAGATAGAAGAAAGAACTGACTACTGACTATCAGAGTTGAGAGTTCACAACTATTTTTTTACTCATATTAAAGTCACATTTTGTAAGAATGGGTAGCTTTTGCCCTTACATAGTAAAAAGTAAAAGGCAGAGTATTCATATTATGCTGATGGAAAAATTTTCATGGCATAATTCCCAATAGTTCTCCATTTTTTTTCTTCAGTCATCAGTTTGCCTTATCCAAAACCATTGGTTTTGATTCAGATATAAAGAAACAGATAAGTGTAGACTGTAGACATGGAGAAAACTTGAGAAGAAAGCACTCTCAAGGCATTCAAAGTACTAGTACTAGTATTATGTATTTTAGCCTTTCCATTTATATGTATCCCCTGACATCTAATCAGTGGACCATGAAAACGGGGCCAACTTTTTTATCTCTAGCCTAAAGACAAATTATCGATCTCTAATATGCATAAGTCTTGTGTCTGTAATGGGTAATGGGTAATGGGAAAGGAATAGTCTATCGTGAAACGTGATTCATTTATTTTCAAATTATTTGGCAAAGGACTCTTTAATTTGGGATCTTGGATTATGGCTTAGCTATCCACATCCATTTTTATACCATATACATATGTATGTGTATAAAGCCTTGAGTAAAATATGAGTTGTAAAGAAATTGTAACAATTGTACAGTAATCAAAAATGTGGTTTAAATTTTTAAAAAGAGCGTTTCATTTTTATTCTTCATTCAACTTTACATCTCGTTTGCTCAAATTGAAAACGAAAAAAATGTAACTAAAACAGGTACATTACCATCTATTCAAACAAATTGAAAGTTACAAGTCAATTAAACAAAATGAATCTATACACAATATGAAACATATTATCCAATTCTGCCTCTTTTGACTTCCAGGTCAAATTGCAATGACTTTTGATCATGGCCTGGATTTTTTACTTTTTTAAAAAGGCTGTTTGTGTACATAAAGTTGTAACATATTTAATTAGTGTACACTGTCATCCTCTGTTTTTATTTATTTATTTATGTTTCTGGTATCTGGGGTCGCGTATTTCACTACATGTATGCTTCTTAAAACCGTTTCTTTTTTTTTTCTTTTTTTAAACTTTTTTTTATTGTATAATATTGTATGATGTATTGTGTATGCGTATATATAAGTGTATAGTTTTTGTATTTTTATATTTGATGTATAGAAATTTTTATACGTGTGAGAAGGCGCAGTTAGGTAACGTTTTATCATATTTAAGTTCTTAAATATGTAGATCATATATATTTTATATACTTATCCTATTAGCACATTTTTATCATTTTTACATTAAAAAGAATTCAAACTTGAATATTATAACAATCAGTATTGGCTCTTTTTAAACTTTTTGTTTCAATAAATGTAGAATTTTATAACAGTGGTACACAATTTTTAATGACCATAGTTTACATTTTGGGTTTCATACCATTTTCTTAGTATTTTATATATTTTTTGTTGTACAAATTCTACAAATGAAGGGTATCAATGAGCGTTGCAAAATAGGATAGGCATACACGTATAGGCTAATAATAATAATAATAGCAATCTACTAATATATTATGAATTATGAGTAAATAGTAAATAGTATCACATTTTTATTTTTACAGTTTTTATATAGCATATATTAAAAACCTTGCGTACACAGTACACACGTTCCTCATTCAATTATTGTTGTAAGTTTTAAAAATTATAAAAATAAAAGGGAGTGTGGAGAAGCATATATAATATGTACAACAATTTAGTAAATAATAATTACCTAGCACCACTGTACAATATTACTTGATATATTATGCGTATAAGTATTTTGTATTAAATTGTACCTATAAAGCGTACTTTTGATTTTTCAATGTTTTGTGCAAATTATAATGTGTTTTTTTACACAATTTATTTAACGTTATGGACGTTAATGTATTTTATCTCAACCACGGCACGGTAGATTGTAGATTGTACAACAACAACAACCCAAACATATAATAATAATATATTATGTATGTTGAATGTGCTTCCATAATTTTGTATCAGCTAATTTATATATTATAATTTATAATATTATGTATAATGTAAAATTTATATTAATAGTAGTGGCACCGTATCAAACTAAACTTTCTCCATGTCTTGTATAACTTTTGAATCGAATTTTTGAGTTCAAAAGAGTACAAAAAAACAATGGACTAAATATCGGGGTTTATTGAGATTTGATTTTTTTTCATCATACTTTTGTTTAGATTTTCGATCGAGCTGCGTAATTTAACTCCTGATAACAGATTACGTACTCGAATTTATGATATAAATATAGTATTAAATATATAATACAATAATATACAATATAATTCTATTGTACAGAATTTTATGTAAAGATTGATTAGTATAGTATTGATTAGAAAACCATTATTAATAATAATTATTACTATTAGTATTAATTAATAGCTATTAGGTAGAGTAATAATTTCGATAGTTTTATGTTTTTATGTATTAAACTTTAAATATTTCTTCATCGTCTTCTCCTTCGCTATCTTCTTGATCTTCTTGTTCTTGGTCTAGGTTAATTGATATTGTAATGGTTTCTAATGGAAAGTATCCCTATAGCTTTCTAGCACGAGTAGTTAGATTTGATTTTGAAGAATTCATTCTAGACTCGTGACGACGAGGTGGAGGTGATGGAGGTGATTGCCATCTGTAAGAATATTAAAGATATTAAAATTCTTTATTGAAAATTATATCTATTCATAATTTGGTAGAAACCCAATCTTAAACAAAACTCAAGGGAAAAAATTATTAAAAAAGTACAAAAGTGTATTCTATTTTTTTTTAGTAATATTTCATTACCCATCATCCAGAGAGTTGACACTTGAAACAGTAGTGTCCCTGGATGAAATGGTAGCAAGGGATGGAGAACTCGGTCTGTATTTATCATGTTTCCCTCGAGGTTGTTGAACGATGGGTGGAGATTGTGTAACTTGTTTTCCATTCTCTTTATCTTTCTCATCCTTTTTGTCCTTGGTGGATTTTGCAAGTCCTTTGATATTTTCAATGAAATCCTCATTAAGTCTCGTAGTATGATATCGACTTCGACAGGGTCGTTTGTTCTTTCCTCTCTCTTCACAGGACGGACAATACCAAAAACTTAGGACTGCGATGGAGACGGCAAATAAACTTGTGGGTAAACCTAGAGAAATTACTAGGGGATAGGCTGTTTCTTGCCAATTGTAGTCGGTGACAACAAGGCGAGGATTTGCACGACTGTAGAAACATGGAAATGTACGACCGACCTGTCAGAAATAAATTTGATGACAGAAAACAGATTAATAGATAATTCATAATTATTCTACTATTTTATTTTGATTATTTGTTCAATATAAAACAGTAGGCACGAAAATTTTAGTATTCAGTATTTACAATTTATTATTTAGAATTTAGAATATTAAATTTCATTACTTGACTGTAGATTTCTCCAAATTCATCACACTGAACTCTCGGAGGATAACCACAACCTTTTGCATTGACCAAAAGTTGGGTATAGGATACATCCCAACGCGTTTCATCCTACGTACAAAATAATAAATAATATTTATAGTGTACAGTTGTAGAATGTAGGTAGCACTTTATAATATATTATGGTATCACTTGCATTATTATTACAACTACATCATCATCTTTTATGAGACAATGTATAAAAAGTAACGTAAAATATGGAATAATATTATGATATTATTCTTTGGGCTTCTGTAGAAAAGGAATTTGAATCAAAACTTACCAGCCAGTCTTTTTCGTCGAGCATGGTGAAATTTTGAATAGGTTTATAACCAGGTTTATGAGCTCTCCGATAGCTAACATAAATTTGATGACATTGTGATGGAGTTGAAGTGCACCCTTCTCGACATGAACTATGTTTGTTTATAAAAAAAAGAGTAAAAGTTTTAAGGACAAAATTCCAAAGGAAAATAGAAATTCATAACAATTTGGTGGAAAATATTATACAAGATGAGTACTTTATGTCTAATGTCTAAATTATAAAAAAACATACTAACCTCCAAGTTCCACATTTACTCAGTCCGATAGCATATGTATAGTCTATAGTGACACAAGTAGCCGCTTCTGGATCAAAATCTGCCAGAAGCGTTGATATAGATGGTTCAACTACAAGCGGAATGAGAAAGAGTAGAGCGAAGACACACATACCTGTTTTTTTTTTAAATACAAAAAAAACACATAATTATTTGATTTGTACTTTTTGTATTCTTCTTATTTGAATTTCAAAGTATTATTGTTATTATATCATCAAGTAGTTGCATAGTTCTTGTTTTTTCATTCAAAATGCAAAAGATGCTCAATTAACTCACTTGCTACACAACCCAGCGTTAGCGACACGTAGAATTTTATCTGTTCCCGTAACGTTAGTTTTTCCGGTATCACCTCCGGTTCTTTCGTCCCACCATTTGCATGATGACACGAAGGCGGCGCTGGTACGGATCTGGAGCCTACTGCTTCTGATATTGTTGCTTTTGATCCATGTCGACCATGATGATCTCCATCCCCTGCTTGAGATGTTCGACTTTCACGTCGTTGATGTCGATTATTTATCGTTGAAGCGACTATACCCGCTGCCCCTACCATATTTTTTTATTACTAGGAATTTGTAGTCTATATACTACGTAATAATTATTGATTTATTTATTTATTTATAGGTTTTCGTTTGGTTAGGTTTTTCTACTAAATTATGGATTATGGACAATGGTCTAATAGAGTTGGTTTTTGGATTTTTGATGTTCTCTTCTGAGAAATATTTGGTTTGATTGTATCACTTGTTTACTTCTTTTGTTTGATGAATCTATATTTTATAAAGATTTAGTATGGAAAAGGAGAGAGTTTTGATTTTCGTCATATCATTTGAAAATATCCATATAATATAATATTATGTAATACATTTTTTGAACTTATTTTTTTTACATATTGTGGCAATTATTAACTATATTTTTTTTAGTAGTACATGATTTATTTGGTTTTTGGTTGTATGAAATATGAAAGCTTCCTTTACTATAATATGTTATACTGTACTGGTACATGGTACTGTAAAATTGTCAATTTTCCTGTTTGTATGATTATTTCTATATATTTTTTTACTGTAAGAATATTATTATTAATAATTAACAGTATTAATAACATGTGTGTACTCATAGATAAATACTGTTAAGTTGAATTTATATATACATTTTGAAAGAAGGATGGTCTGATACTGATACTGTTTAAAAGTAATACTGATCATATGACTGAGGAGGAGGAGGAGGGAGGAAAGATAAGGAAAATGATCTTATAGTAAATAAATTTAATAGATAATAATTAAATGAAGAATCTGTAGACTACAGTGCCATTGCTTCTACGGCTTCTTTCTCCAGAGCCGCTTTTTGTTCATTTCCACAACATTGGAAGTAAAAGTGAGAATCATCCCCAACATGAATGATTCGCGTGCACAAAATTAAAATAAAGCAAGAGACAATGGCAAGAGTGACTGGGATAACAGAGGCAAACATGAGTTCCATAAGGGATCTCATCCGACTGAAACGGAGAACCACGAAATTCCCAATTGGGTCAAGTGGTGATTCCGTAAAGTTGGGTCGGTGAAAGCATTGAAATCGAGATTGTGTCCGCAGATCCGTCCCATCACCACCATATTCCGCATGGAATTTTTCACATTCATTGAGAATCAGAGTATTGACACAAGCCTCATAGTTAATATAAAGAGGTGTATTGTTGTAGATGAGGAGATTTGATTCTGGCGGGGCATACCTGGTTCATTCAAAAGAAAAGGGAAAAAAGAAAAATCAAAATCCTGATTTATATTTTATTATTAATTTCCAGTAATAGGAATCTTCATTCTTCATGTTTCATGTGATAATAAATAAAAAAATATAGTTATTATAGTGATTGAAAAATGAAAATATTTGTGTGTACCTGCCAGTTGGATCTACGACTCGTTTGTTTTCTAGATGAGTTCTCATGAGTTGAGTGATGTCTGTGGATTCTCCAAAGAATCCAGGTTCTAAAAGAGTTCCATTCATACAGTCCGAGAGGCGGATGGAGGTTTTATTCCGTTTCTTATCCAGTATATTGGTGCAGAACACGAGGAGTGTGGGTGGTTCCTCTGGATTATTTTCACTTCTGAGATCATTTGGCCAGATTTCAACGTTTGTCTCAATATCCACAGCTCGTCTGCACTTTGCTGTGAAAATGATGTCACCCTCACGAATGATGACATTTTTACCACCCGTTTTGATCTCCGTACACTTCTTTTCACATTTGAAGGGTGGACGAACTCGGGCACAATGTCCAACTCTGCAGAGGTACAGACCTTTTAAATTTAAACAGGCCTTCCTCGTATTACAATGGATTTCAGGATCAACTGAAGTCAGATTACAAGAAAGGACGTCTGTGAGATCACGGCACCTGCTCCCATATGCTGCCTCTGTGATCCCTGGACTGTTTTCAAAAAATATTAGAAAAAGAATAAAAGAAAATATATATTAGTTGGACCAGTAAAAAGAATAATAATAATTGTTATTATTATTATATAATTAGTTTGAATAGGAGCAAATTTTAATTCTATTTCCTGATTACTGACCTTGTAGGAGAAAGTGTACAGTTGTAAAGTCCTGTGAGCCCAGCACAAGTTCCGGTTATACACTCTTGTGTTTCTTTGGTGGGATCTATTCCATCACAATATTTTACTTCCTCCGCTTCACACTCCTCAAGTCTTATGTTTGTCCCATTACTCCGTACATCAACTCGGATTTGTGTACAGCTTCCAGAGGATTTTGACAAGCACCACTCACCACATGAACTCCATGACGGTTGACCATTCACTTCACAATTTGGTATAGTACTATTCGCCACTGTCGTACACATTACTGTCTCTTCATTAAATCCAGAATTTAATGATCGATAACTGGGCACATAAACGGCCACCGTCAGATAAACAATACTTACACAACTTAGGACTGCCGTGAGTTGACACAGACAGATTGTCAAACAAACTCTCTTTTCAAAAGGAGAATTCATTATGATTATTCTCTTCTTTCTCTATCTTCTTGATCTTGATTCTGTGGATAATACTTTGTAGATAAATATATGTTGAAGATTATTATTGTTGTTATTATTATTATTGTAGAACGAGTCGTAGATTTAGAAAGTACATTTATTATTTATAGCTTGATAAATAGGTATTATTCTCTTGAAAATATTATGCGTTCTCCCAGCATTCTATATTTTTATAGAGTCGAATGGAATGTCGACTAAATGTTTTATTATGTACATTTGCTGTTTGTAGCTTCATGTTTCCTTATTTGTTTTTTGTTTGTGTATGTAGAATTATTATTATACTATATACTTTTGATTCTCAATTCTCAATGTATAATTATTATTATTATGACAAAGACAAGTGAAAGTGTTTATTACAGGCTCTTATAATACTATTTTAAACTGATTAGAGAAGGATGAAAAAGGTTAACAATTATTTTTATGCCTTGTCGTTTTGAACTTGGATGAAACTGATAAAAAATGTTTAGTGGAGAACAACAAATATGGTGGTGGTGTTGGTGGTTATCAAATGTCACCTTAGGATTTTCCAGCTGAGGAAGTAGAAATGGTGGATTATACAATCACAATGGAATTTACAAGCAAGCTATTTTCCCTTCCTTTTTTTAGCCTGCAATATATATGTTATTAGATTGTTTGGTTGGCTCAAGAAAATTCTGGACGGGAACGATCGAAGGGTGTAGTGGTGTGTATTGTGTATATTGCATATAAAAATAGAGAGAAAGGGAAAGGAAGAGAGGAAAGGAGAAAGGAGGTCGGTAGCGCACGGGCATTCAGCATTCAGTATCAGCTCGGCTACGCTAGACTAATCGATACAGTTTCGCAAAGCAGATTCTTCATACTCCAGGATTTCTGGACCTAATTCGGCACCATTCGGCCCTCGACACACTCTCTATAGCTCTGCTGATACATGTATTGTCAACTCGTGTGTAAGTATGCATTTAAATTGGGTGGAGAAAACACGTGGTTTACAGGTTCAGTTTTTGAATGACATTTAAATATGATTCGCAAATGTTTTCATATATTTTACACTGAACCAAAATCTTTTGACAGTACTTTTTTAAATAGAAAAAATAAAATAAATGGCAGCATATTGAATTATGTCACTATAAAAATAATGATGACGAGCTTTTTACTTAACATGAGAAATTAGAATTGAGTACACACACTCAAAGTAAAATGAGGAAGCTTTCATATTTCATAAAATCATTACCAACGACCAAAAATTCATACTATATTATTTTAAAATAAATTATGCTTACCTTTTTCCTGTGTAGTATTATTATTTTTGGATAGATTTGGAACTATAAATTTTTCAAAAGAAAAAAAAAGTCACATTTAATTGTAAACAAAATTACTAACAACATTCAACATGGGTTGAGAGGAAATTTTGAATCTGTTTTATATTTTATAGTAATAATAAAGGTTTTAAATGTTTACACTGAACGATGATTTCTTTTGAAGAAAAGAATGGAGAAACTCTCACTATTTTTTCATGTAAATACTCACTGTTATTTTTATCTCTTGTTCCTTTTCGTTTTCGTTGTTTGTGTCTTGTTATTATTATTGTGTCAGTGTGAAAGTAGGAATATTATGGAGAATTCACTCTGTTTAGTTCTCTGCTGTTTGTTGTAAGCTACGACTTTTGTATGTTGTATTTTGTATTATGTACAAGGAGAAAAAGGGAGAAAGCAGGAGGACAGCTCCGACTCACTCACTTTCTTACGGCCAAATAGGAAACTACAAGAATGCAGTTTGATTTTAGAGAAAGGGCGCTGCAAGCTGAGGCTGTTGGCGGGTGAATACTTTTTCCAATGTAAAGTATTTGACGGGAGTGAAAGTCTCGAGTTGGGATCGATTTTGTGTCGTACAGTCTCCTAATAGATCCGAGTTCCATTCTGAAGGCGTATTTTAGTTTGATGCTGTGGAGAAAGGGGGATAAAATAAAATTTCTCCTTCTTTCTCTCCACTCTCTCTAGATATCTCTCCCTGACTAGATATCTAGATTCTAGATTCTAGAGTCTACGGTCTAGGTGTTATAACCTACAACATACAAGAAGTAGATAAAGAACAAGAAGAAAGTGGAGAAAACTCAAGACAGACACAGGGAGAGTGAAAAGCAAAGGAGCAAAGGAGGAGAAACGAACCAACGTCTCCTGCTGTGTCTCTTCACAACCGCAAAACCTAAAACCCAAAACCAATTCCCGAATCTCGATGGTTTCATTACCTGTTTATTAGCAGTAGCTTCCCTTTTTCTCATCTACTTAAAATACTTTCTCTCTCTTTCACTCTGTAGTCTGTAAAGAGTAAAGCTAAAAGAAATCGATGCGTATTTTAATTTATAATTTGATGCTTGATTCTTGATTCTTCTGATACTTGAACTGAATCTGAATCTGGATTATATTTTTATTAAAATATTATAGCTTTTGAACTTTTACAAGTTTAATTTCCCTACGGTCCATATTTTATTTTAAGTAGTCAATTTTCAATATCTATCAAAGGTTCTTTAATTTCATATTCCATATTCAATATTCAATATTACGAAATGAAAACAGTTACCATTCCACAACCGCAACCACAATCCACATACATGTGTAATTTCTGAGGGTTTATGCGGTTCTTCTTTGGTTCGTGGTTGTTTATGATACCACAATGGTAAACAGACAAGAAACTGTAGAGAATAAAGTATTAGGATGATTTTTTTTTTGAAAATTAGAAACCAAGAACTAACATGTGTGTGTTTTGTGTGTTGTGTGTTGTGTGTACAATATTTCAAACTTCAATCCACCACCAAAATGTAATAAAGTGAAAAAGTAGTCAGCAATCATCATTCATTTATGTAAAAATATTAGAATATTAAAGGAACCCTGTCTAATGTGTAATGTATGTTATATTATATGTACAATGTACAAGAAGTATATTGAACAACGTACAGAATAAATAGTCATGGTATTAATACATGGGCATGAACATGAAAGGAATCGATGAGAAAATCGCTCGAGGAAAATGCAGATGAAAACCAAGACCAAGACGAAACGGAAAGTGAAAAGCAAAAGTAAAAGTAAAAGCCATAGGCAAAGCCAAAAAATACCAACCAAAAAAAATTGCCAAGTGATCCTTTTTGAAAAAGGAAAAACTGACAGAGTAGTAAATGATGAAACATGAAACTAATCTTGAGCATAAATCATAAAAGTATCAAGTATTTCATGACATTCCACGGTAAGGCAAGGCAAGGAGAGTCGAGACAAGACATGTATGAAATATGAAATGATATAGATACATGAGTATGGAGTATGGGATATCAAATGATATTCATGTCTCATGTCATTTAATACCCTACATGAGCATATATAAAATATAATAATATATACACACGTGAATGTACAATGTACAATGTTCATAGATATTATGTTATTATGTATTATGTGGTGTATGGTGTATGGCTTTTGACTTAAATTTCTCTTGAATTCGATCGCAGTCGGCAGTCTGCAGCTGGTAGTTGGTAGTTGATAGTCGGCATTTGGTGTCATTATTCCTAGACATTCAGTTTATAGTTTAGGAATAGTGTGATCGTGGCTGTTAGATGTTAGTCATTAGGTTGACTTGTAACTTGTATAACTTGGTGTTTGGCTTTTCAATAGAAAGATCACGTATAAACTAGTTTGTTTTTTTCGCTCTCTTTTTCTTTTTCTCGTTCTCTTGAATTCTTGAAGCAGAGTATGGAGCATGGGTTATAGATAGAGAAAGTACAGGGAGTGATGCGATGGTGTAATTCTGTGGTTGCTAAAGGGATGTCTCTAGATGACTTCTTTTTCTTTCTCACCATCTCATCAAATGTAACCGGAGATGAGTGTGTACAGAGTACAAAGTACAGAGTACAGTGGATGATGTGCAATGTGCAGGGGCGCAATATGTATTAAATGTTATGTGTGCCTACTTGTATCTTGTATGTATGTGGTATCTATGAGGTGGCAGAATTTAGAAGAATCGCGTCAGAGGCCTTTCCCTCTTTCCTTCTTTCTTCGTTACTTCATATTGGTTTATTTGCTTCCTCAGTCCTCAGACTCTGAGACCGTTCTCGATTCTCGGTTCTCAACTCCCAACTTAACTTCCAACCATCACTAGATACTAGACATTGATACACACACAGTATACTGTATACAGCTACTCCTAGTTATGAGTATCTATTATAGAGAAATTTTTTCACCACTCACAAGTCAGTCTAATCCCGTCCTTCCACCTTGTACATTGTACATTCTACCTTCTTTCTTGGTTTCTTGGTCGATCTACTTTCTTCAAGTTACATGTTACATGTTAGCATTTGTATGATTAGAGACAAACACTGCACTGGTACGGATTACGGATTACGGATATTTTGGTGTGGTAAATTACTCAAAATTCCGTGATCGTAAATATGCATTATGTAGGATACATGATATATGATCCGTGTATTTTTCATCTCGCTTCAGTTACACATTGTACAGATACCGACTCCAACTTTGACTCTGACTTGGATAGGTTGAGATTGTGTGTGCATAATATTTCTCTTTTCCCTTTCATGTAATTTGAGATGGTATACAGTATACAATATAGTACGTATAGTAAGTATTAAGTATTAAGTATAGTACTCGGTCGTGTAATGTATAAGCTGTGCACTGTGCACAGTGTAAATACTATGTACAATGTAGAATGTACAGATCCAGAGAGGAAATTTTTTATGCTCAGCTAAAAGCAAACATAAAAATCCATGCACGTTCTTGAGCATTGAACAGTTTTCGGTGCTCTCTCTGTATTTCTCACCCTTCCTCTCTTTATTGCATCCTTGTTTTGCCTCATTCTATCTCTGTCTTTCTCCCACTATTTTTCTTCCTTACCTACTTCTCAAGAGTATCTGTAATCTATAGACGGGTGGAGTGTAGATCCTAGATTCTAGATTGTACGAGGAAGAAATGGAGGAAACACAAGACACAAGGTAGCGGTAGCACATACGACATTATATTGAAGCATAAATAGAGTAAAACAATGTGCAGAGTGTGGAGTGTAGAGTGTGAATACATGGATACTTTTGTTCTTTGGCTCATTTTCCAAAGTTCCAAGATACAAAGGTTCTTGTTCCTTTTATATCTATTACCTATTACACTAGACACTAGATACTTGATACTACACCATCGAAATTCAAAAGTCCCAGCTCCCAGTTTCCAGTTTCTTGGGATGTGAGAGAGGTGTGTATAATGTGTAATGTATACCGTTCATTCCGCATACATTAGATACTAGATACATATACTATAAAACATAGCATTTGAGACGGGTTGGAATGGCATTGCGTTTGGTACTGGTACTGGTTCGGTATTTGGTGGGTACAGGGTTGAGTTGGTTGTTTGTGTCAACTTGGAAGTTGGAAGTCTTATAGAATGAGGATTTTGAATTGGATTTGGATTGGGATTTGGATTTTCGCACATAGATTCAAAAAAAAGCAATGTAACTAGTAAAAGAGTAGAAAGGAGACTAGAGGAGAGGAGAGGGAAGAGAAGAGATGCAACCAAAAAAAAGGATACGTACGTACGTGAAGGTACTCGCGGATAGACTGTAGGCTGTATGCTCTACAGTTTACAGTGTAGAATCTAATGTGTGTAGGTTTTGGATGGAGCAGACAGAAAGAAAGGAAGAGAAAGTGACTCTCTATCCAATAATCAATAGATCTATCTATCTATTCATAAGGAGTCTCTCTGTACTCTTGTGTCTGGTCTGGTCTGGTCTAGTCTAGTTTAGTTTGGTGTAGTTTAGGCTACTTTGCTCTGGTTTCTAGTTGTTGAGGCTATGTATACCGTCTACTGTGTTCCATGTCCCACTCTGCATTATAGATACCTTAACTTTACTCCACTTTACTCACTTTACTTGCTTTTTCTACAACATATGTGGGACAAGGTCTAGCCATTTACAGCTTACACTGTATAAAGTATAAAGTATACTGTACTATATAATACAATGCATATACAATGGTGTGTCACATGAATACTGATACTTTTATACCTTTTGTACCTTTTACCTACTATCTATATTGTTCCCTCCTTCTCTTTTTCAATACTTTGTACTTTTTGTATACTCACAGTCTGTTACTCTTATTTGTATACTGTAGAATGTAGAATATAGGACAAAAAATGCAGATCTATGTATATAATGTATATGATATCCCTGTATGCAAATGGATGGGTGTATAATGTATAATCTATGCATATTAGGGCGTACCACATATCCCAAACGTAAAAATCTCAAGTTTTTAGAATTTGAGCATGCTAAACACAGTAAAAGAAGGTTTCCTGTCAATTTTCAAGTCGGTCCGACTTGATTTAGGGGTC
>JABASP010002237.1:0-21672 GCA_019776565.1 Sminthurinus signatus | reverse complement strand
CTCATTAACACAAGCAATTTTGCTTTCAAGGCGATATGAAATCGTCACGAAGTGAGGATTTTTAACTTTATTTAACTATAAAGAATAAAGAAGCTTCCGGTTACGGCTTCATGTCCTCCGCCTTATCGTTACATTATCATCTTGATCTTGATATTGATCCTGATCCTGATGGTTATTGACTGCGGGATATAAAACAGTGATGGCACCATTCATCGTAAAATTTTAATGGGCTGCCCCGTTTAATGAATATAAATTCAAAATTCAAAAGCTACCAGAGCTGATTGTGAGGCGGAGCATTCAAATATCAAAATAATAATAATAATAATAATTCTACTCGTCGACATTCGGCAATTGCTATTTAGTGTTTGGTGTTTAGTGTGATGTATAAATTTGGACTTCTGAATGGGAAAAGAGAGAGCAAGAGTCTCTTTTTATTAAGCTACAAAATATTTACATGGGAAAAGTGAAAGCACCGGAAATTTACTGCTGTTGTCTCTCCTACAAAATTCCAGGCAGGCATCAACATTCAACATTCAATATCAACATAGAAATGGAACTGGAAATGAAAATGGGAATTACGAGTGGAATGATTCAATATTCAATATTGGATATTGGAAATTAGATATTGCGTAAGTGGCTTACTAAATAAGCCCCAAAACTTTATAAAGCCACTCACTATCTTCAGTTTTGAGCTCGTAAGTCGTAGCTGATGGTGTGATGGAACGGGGAATTCCACTGTCGAAATGCAAAAGATGCTCATGGATAAATGCTAAATACTAAATACAAAATTGCATCAACACACGAACACGAACATGAAAATGACACACAAAACACGAGAGAATCATGAGCTGAAAAATTAATTTATTCCCATTTGACTACACATTTATGTAATTATAGCTTTTGGGCCATTCTCGAGGAACGAGGATTGAGAATTGAGAATGAATGAGAACAAGTCTGTCAGCCCTTTTCTAAGTAAATTCATCCACAGGAATGGAATTGCACGTAGAAAACTCATTTTGTACTATGTAGAACATGACGATTTACCATATGAAAAATGTACAATGTACAAGGTGCTCTTTTATTACTTATTACTTATTACTCTATGCGTTCAATTTATCTTATAACTTGTAATCGATTCCCTCTGCACTCTTCACTCTTCACATATTCAACCTATTTCGTATTTCGTATTTCGTATTACATGAAGCATTGTGCATAATAAATTGAACACTCAAAGTACACACTACACACATTTATAATTTACTCCCAACTCGCAAGTCACAAGTCACAACATTCCCCTGGATTCCTGTACATTATACATGTTCAATGTTCAGCTTTTACTACTTTTGGTGTGATATTATGAATTTCCATATTTCCATATTTTCATATTTTCATATACTTTCACATCAGTTTTATTATTATTATTATTCAGAGAATAACTATGATAAACTACAGGGAAAACACAATAAAAGTAATGGATAAAAGTTAATAGTCAACAGTACAAGTTACAAGTACTACACAATTTACAATGTACGCAAGTACATTGTACAATGTACATTGTACATTGTATGGTGTACATGAGAATCGAGCAGAGGAAAAAAGAGAGCTGTTGATGAAAGCATTTATTTCATTTTTTTTCTTATACTGATAGATGAGTAAATAGTTGGAACAGCTGTAATAATATTTTGTCACGTCATGTCATGTCCTGCTTTTTTATCATGTACCGTCATTTTTGCAAAAGGAAGAGAATTAAGTGTGGAGTATATTGTGTGACAAAAATATTGATAAAGTATCCACAAAATAAAAACATGTCATGTAGATTCTAGATTATAGATTCTAGATTGTACATTGTACATTGTACACATGACAGGAGAAAATTCTCAGGTTCCAAATTCCAAGTAAATCGATGTTCATGTTGATTTTGACGTTGAAGGACAAACAAATTATCAAAATTACTACAAAATACTCATGTTGAATGTTGATTCAAGTTCCAGGTACAACACGAACTAACATTTGCAAGAGTGTGGAATGGAGAAAGAATAAAACATATAAAATGGTAAACGCACTACAAAATACAAAATGAAGAATTACCAAGAAAAAAATGAGGTTGGTCAGTATTATTGTATGTTGCTTTTCCATTTTTTCTCCAAACAAGTTACTGGCCTACTTTCAACAATATTTTTCTTTCTATGCAAAAAATTTCATGCAAAACCCTTGATAAAATACTTGTAATAATCATCATTATTTTTTCAGTTAATGGATCGCTAATGACAGCGTATTCAATATTGCCTCAATTCTCAATTCTTTCAACACTTTCAATACTTACATTTACTTTTTTACTTGTACCAAATAAAAAATATCAACAATCAACACTACACATCCCGAGAAACTTTTCCAACATTTTCCTCTTTTTCCCAGTTTCCCGACTATAATTATAATGACTCCTGTCACTGACTCCTTCACATTCATGGATTTTTTCTTTGCCCTTGAAAACCGAGGGCTGAAGGCTGAAAAGGGTCCTTTCAGCAGTACAAAGACGCTTAGTTTGTAAAGATTAAATAAAATGGATGATTTTTATTTTTTATGCAAGTGAAAAACTTCCAGTGGTACAGTGTGCAAAATATGCTGGTGTTAATGAGGCTTCGGATGAAAAGAAATGTACATTGCAGATTTGCAGATTGCAGAGTACTTGAAACTTTCAAGTATTTTGTGCGTGTGCATAATATAATCGCATGATTCATGACGTGATTCATGTATGAAGAAAGTAGAAAAGTATGGAACATACTTTTATACTTTTATGCACTCATGTATTTGTATGGAAAATGCTCGAAATGCTCGAAATGCTTAAGAGAAAGAAAGAAATAATTGTGTAGTGTGTTACCTGGAAGGCAGACGATCCACAGGAGTAAAACTGTCGTGCCCATTTTCCCCATCTCTTCTTCTTTTCACCACAAACAAGGACACAAATGAACCCACCTTTTTTGTGCACAACCTTTTTCTTTTTCTTGTATTTGTAGTTTTATTTTCAGTTGTAGTTTTAGTTTAGTTTTCTTTTTGTAGTTTCTGTTGTTACCCTTTTAAACTCTACACTCTACACGTTGCTTTCTTCTTGTTCCTTTTCTTTTGTGTATCTTTGACGGCCAGGGGACTCGACGAGGACAACAACAACAACTACTACAACAACACTACAAGTAAAAGTACGAGTAAAGTAGAGAAAGAAGATTTTAGTAAAAAATGCTGCTGCTGATGTTGATGCTGATGCTGATGTGCTGGTTTGGATTCAGTTTGGTTTAGTTTGTGTAGAATGGAGACACTTTTCCCTTTTCCGTTCGATTTTCGACTCTCAACTTTGGATTTGGATTTGGATTTGGAGAAGAGGTCTTTAGATCTGAGTGTTTGTATTTTTTCTGTTTACTCCTAAACGTAAACGTACATGTGAGCGTAACCGAAAAAGTAAAAGTAGAAGAAAGTTTTGCTCTTATATCAAAATCGTTTTGGTTCCTCCTGTTTTCTTTTTCTCTAGTTCGTCTCTGTGAATACAAGGGAAAAGTGAAAAGTGTTTTCCCTTCTTTCACTATTCACAATTAACCACTCACTATTGAAATTCACTACACATTATACACAAGGAGATGTGGATGCAGTTGAGTTTGCCTGATGCTTGCTGCTTTCTTCTTGAGAGAAGGGAGAAGGAAAAAAAGGTTCTGTTTCTGCTTGTATTTGTATTTGTATTCGTATTTGTATTTATTCTGTATTTATTCCATGTAAGTCTGTTGTTACTTTTTACCTCTGCTGTTGGTTCTGGTTAAAAATGGAAGTGGGAGAGGAGAAGCGCGGAAAATTGGAGAGTGGGTCCTTGAGACAAAGAACAAGAAGAGGAGTGAAAAGAGTCGAATCCATTGAATTCCCTGTCTCTTTCTCTCTCTCTTTTTCATGCACACTGAACACTGTACACTGTACGCTGTAGGTTTAAAAGTATGATGCAATGTAGAAAGCAGAAAGTAGAAACAACTTGAATTTGAAGATGGTAAAGTTGATGGTGCAACTTGAGTTTATCTGTTTCTGTTTCTGTTTTTGTACTCCTGTCCGTGCTTAAGTTTGTGTACCTTTACATTCGCATTCGCATTCGCATCTTTACTTTTGTCTGTATCTGTATTTGTATTTGTATTTGAGGAAATTTCCTCTGCGACAACTGCAAAAGTATAAAAGTATATTGAAAGAAAATACAGGACAAAAAATCCAGAATTCAGAAGAGAGGAGATTTTTTATGTTTGAACTAGTTTTTCACTATTTGTAATAATTTCAAAGATTTTTTTTTTGGCTATACACTTTGAGTTTGATTTTGATTTCCTTTTATATTTGGATGTTTCAATTTGGTCTGTGCTGAATTTGGATTTCGATTTCCAGTTTGATGTTCTTGTTCAAAGTTGTGAGAAACTAGAAGGGAAAAGTTGACACAGTCTCACATTTGTGTACAATGTACAATGTAAAAAGTATAGAGAAATATTATACTTTTTTGTCAATTTCCTCTTCCGTTGGAAAACAGGGAAAGCCCAAGACCGAAGACAGAGGACAGAAGACCGACCTGAAGCTAAGAGTGAAGAGAGAGCTGAAAGTGGAGGAGCGGTTCAGGTTCTCAAAATTCAACTTGATTCAAAATCAGGTCCACTGCCTGTAAATAATAACGAGAACGAGTTGCCTGTTTCTTTTTCTCTTTTTCTTGTCTGTTGTCTGTTGTCTGCTGTCGTTGCTGCTACTGCTACTGTTGTGTTGAGAGTTGAGAGGAGCTGAAGCGTGAATTTTGAAGATCCTTAGGAGTCAGAATCAGAACTGGAATCGCCTCGCCGCTCAAACCGTATCTGTAAAAAATACAAAATACAAAGTGAATAAAGTCAGTTATTGAATCCTTTGTACTTTATACCTTCAATTTTCAATATTCAATATTCAACATTCAACATTCAATATTATTGTATTTTTATTTTTATTTTGACGCCGCTTTCTTTTTTCTTCTTTTATTTTTACAGATATAAGTATTTTTTTTGTTCTGTAGTTTTTTTCTTTATTGAAAATTTACATCTTTATGAATTGTTGTTTTTTAGCTATTTTTTCTGTTTATTTTTTTTAGAAACCACTTTTACTTTTTGATACTTTTGATACAGTTTACACGTGACCTTGAAAGTTGAATGGAATCTAGATGCTAGAATTTTGCAATAAAACCAGAAACATGAAGTGAAAGTGAAAGTAAAAGCAAAAGTAAATCATTGCGAAATTTAACAGGGGTGACGGGGAAGGACAAATTGAAGTAGAAATTAGTGTGAAAAGGAGTATTATTTCTCTGTCTATAGACAGAGCTTTTCTTGTAGATTCTAGATGCGGAATGCAGAAGGTAGAATGAGGAAAATGTACATCGAGTGTGAGACTTGAGGACTGGAGGCTAATTAATTAATTTCCGCAAGTTTTGTACGGGAGAATTTGTCTTGGCTCTTGTTCCTTGTTTCTTGTTCGCTGGAGGTTGGAGGTTGGTGAATGGAGAATGGACAATAGAGAATAGAGAAACTAGGACAGAAAGAGTCATAAAACTAATAACTAATAATTTTCTCCGAGAACCACGAGCCAGCCAACTTACAAATTACACATTACACATTACAAACGACCAAATACCAAATGAATGAATGATTGCGACTTGCGACACAAAAAATTCCTCAACCGACAAATCCACCAAAGAACAAGGACAAGAAGAAGAAGAAGAAGAAGAAGAAGAAGAAGAAGAAATAATGGCCTACTCTTGAACTGATTCAGCATAATATTTCATATCTCTCGGCTCTTGACTCTTGACTGCTGACAAGTGAACAGTGAACACTGACCTTCATTCTTAATTCCAGTAAAATGGAACTCGTAAATTATAACTACCGCTCTATTTCCTCTTCATAGCTCATAGTTCATCCTTTACATGCCTCTACATTCTACATTCTACATTCTACATCTTTCCCAAATGTACATTGTACATTTTGTAATCATAATGAAATTTCCCACATCATTTTACCTCCTTTCTTCTTTCTCTTTTTACTCCTACTCAAATGTACAAATGTAGGTGCACACATGATCACGATCATGCTCACAATGTAATAATTTGTACGGCAGGAACAGATTGGAACTTTGAACAGACATGATAATAATTATATTACAAAATTACAAAAGTTGATTCCTCTTCACAAAACTGTTCCTGTAATATTTAGCTTGCGGCTTTTGCTTGTCTTGTGTCTTGTGGTTTGTGCTAAAACGAAAGACGGTTTTTTATTAAGAACCTTGCGAATTTGAAAAAAAGAAGAGAGGAAGGAACCTGTTAAAAAATTGCAATGTTTGCACTTTCTTTTGTTTTCACTAAAGACAAGTAAAGTAAGTGCGAATAGCAACGAACAACGAGGAGAGTTAACTATGTCCTTCGCCTCAGCCTGGATTCTAGATTCTGGAGGATTGAGATTGGAGATTGGAGATTGGAGATGCGACTCTCTGGTTGCTGGTTGCTGGTCGCTGGTCTCTTTTCCATCCTCAAGCCCGAGGCTCGACTTGAATGTAATTTGGGGAAAGAAAATAAATGACCAAATTACACTCGCTCTCGCTCTCCCACTGGCGCTGTGGCTGTGGCTGCAGGACTCTTGTCTCCTGTCCTTTTTATAAGGTGGAGAAGAAGTAAAATGGAGAGTGGATTTTCTGTATAATCTACAATGTACATTTTTCCATATCAGAGTCCAAACTGCACAGGATATTCAATGCATAAAAGATACAGCATAAATTTAGATGCTTTTTCTTCTGGTTCTATTACATGACACATTTGGGCTTGGAGTGGAGTGGAGTGGGTATTATTGATTATATGCAGAATTAGTAATAGTAGTAGTGGTGGTGGTAGTATATTTTATATGAGATGTTACAGAGGAATTGGGCCACTTTTATTAAAGTAATTTGTCTTGGCCGGAGTACGGAAGATGGAAATGGAGAAATGGAGAAAGGTGGTGTTGGTGGTGGTGGTGTTTTGAGCCATTATCTCATTACGACGCATTTCTAATTGATCCACTTTTCTAATTAAATACCAATCAAGAACATCTTTCATCTTGTCTCCTCCTCTCCTCTGGTTTCTGCTCCCTCTCTTTCTCATTTAACTTTCCCTACACCGTACATTGTACATTGTGCATTGTACACTGTACATGCATACGCACGTCTCCCACTTTTCAAATCATCCATGTCCACTTCCATTCTACTATATTATTATATTATCCCTACAAAGTGTTATCCATTCCTACACATCCAATGCACAAAGTACATTGTACAATGCACATGGCAGATCTATGGAAATCGTACCAAGAATTCCACTGTATCATCGTGCTTCATCCTCCTCAGGCTTCACTCTAGAATCTAGAATCTAGAATCTAAACTCTACATTGCTTTGAATTTTGAATTGGGGGGATTTCAGGAAGAGAAACAGGAATATATTCGTGGGAAACAATCCTCAAAATATTCAACATTTCAACATATTTTCTATACATTTGAGATATTAGATATTCTTGGAGTTGTGTATACTTATCTTTCACTCTATTGTCATTCAACTTTTCATCAGGAATTCTACTGCAGATTGGAAATTGGAGATTCTAGATTCTAGATTCAAGGCTCAAGGCTCAGAGCTGACAACTTACAACTGACAAGTGACAATGAGCTGCTTCCACCAGGAAATAGAAAAGATAGACAGAAATCAACTCAACTCAACTGCTTTTGGTTTGACTCAATTATGTCATTACTCACACGACCAGAACATCAACACCAGAATCCGAATCCGAACCCGAACCAGGGAAAACCAAAACCAAAAGGAGTGGAGGCTAATTAATCCGGCTTATATCTGTATCCGTATCCCTGGAATTGCCTGTCTATATTTTATATTTTATGCTCTGTATTCTATATTCTATATTCTATGTGGTACATTTGAGATGATAGACAGAAGTAAGAAGAAAGGGGCTGAATAAATACGTGGATGTAAATGACAGGAGCGGAGGACGGGAATTGCTTGAGGCACAACTGTCCTACATTATGATTTTGATATGATGCTTTTCCATCCCCGAATCTCCATCCTCATCCTCTCACTTTTATTGTCTCTACATCTCAAACTCCCAAATAATTCAAAACTCAAAGCTCAATACACAAAACTCCAAACATTTCAATCAAATTCCCAGTCACTCTCATTGCATCGCTAATCATGTTCATCGTGAGTCAGTCAGCTAGTGACGAGAAGGATGATGAACTACGATAAATAAATCAAGGTGCATGTAAAGTGTAAAGTGTACAGTGTACATTTTGAGACTGGAGCATGGAAAATGGAAAATGGAAAAGACAGAAGACAGAAGACAGAAGCTGAGAGCTGGGATAAATCAACTGAACTGGATGGAAAATCTGGAATCTGGAATCTGGAATCTGGAATCTAGAATCTAGAGCAATCCAATTTTATTCAGCATTCATCTCCAATCTCCAACAGAATTCGTCCAACGACCGTCCGTCCAAATCATGAGGAAGTCAGAACAAGAAGGAGAAGGAGAAAGAGAAAAGTAGTCCTAGTGCACTTGACAATTTTCCCCTGGAACTTGTGATGACAAGTTTGCTTTCATGTGTCCCCTGTTTTGTGTTTTGTGTCTTGTGTCTTGTGGACTGCTCCTGGCAACTCCACTTCCTTTTCCTTTTATTCTAGCCATTCTCTCGTCATTGATTTGGTGGAACTGGGACTGGGATTGAAGCAGAAACTAGGACTTGGATGGCTCTTGTACAGATCAATTTTAATTCACTTTTAATTCATGTATCACTGTGCACTGTGCAGGGCTATGTGTAGTATTTGTAGTGTAGTATAATGGCGCTCTCTAGTTTTCTGGTTCTCTGGTTCTCTGGTGTACAGGGAAAAAGTTAGGTATAATAAAATAATAGTGGGTTCGCTCATCCTCCCACAAATCCGGATAGAATTCTAAAAAGTTTAAGTTGGCTTTTACTTGGGCTTTTACTTTTACTTGGGCTTTGGTTCTCTGGAGTTGGAATTGGGTCGCAGGCATTTCCTCTCGCTCTATCACCCATTTTCCATTTAAGTATGTACAACGTGCAATGTACAATGAAGATGGCTGTGTGTGATCGTGATCGTGATTGTGATTGTGGTTTTGTGTCTGTGTTTGTGTTTGTGTACCTGTTCCATCTCAATTCCAATTGGATTTCGATCTGTTTTCATCCAAAGTTTCCTTTTTACTTTCCTCTGTTCCCTCTTTCCACTTTCTGTAGGCTAAACTTTCCAGTTTCCAGTTCCCAGTTTCCAGTTTCCAGGCTCAACCCAAAGCTTCTGCTGTAAACTCTAAACTCTAAACACTGTAAACTGCAAAATGTAAAGTGTAAAGTGGGACTAGAAAACTGGGAAACTGGAAAAGGCCTGGATGTAAAAACATGTAGATAAAATTCAAAGAGAAAGTCAAAATCAAAGTGAAAGCGGCACGCCAGCGGTTTTACTTTGTGGATGTGAATCTATAATACGGATTTACATGAATTTAAAACTGTGCATGTACACTGTAAACACACTGCTCATTTTCCTATTTGAAAAGACTCCAAACCAAACACACTCACTATTTCAATCCAACGAGTGCAACTAACCCAGAAAATAGAAAGGAGGGCTGCGCTGTTAATTCATGTGGGAGGATCGGAGAATTTCAGGGAATTTAAATTATTTCACCTCATTTTCATGTTCATTTTCCTTTTCATTTGTCATTTGTCATTTGTGAGATTTCTAAAGGATTTAACATTTAACATTTAAACAGATGAATGATCCACTCAGTTCCATTTCATTCAATTCTATTCAATTTAGCCATTTGATACCAAGAATCAAGAGCAGGGGAAGAAGTAATGAAAAGAGGGATGAATTGCACATTTGATTTGACTTGTTTGTTTGTTTGTTTGTTTGGTTTGATTTGGTTTGGTTTTGACATTAGATTGAGCAATCCGTGGGATCTTTTTTGATTTCTGATCCACATTATCTACGTCCATTGTGGTTTGGAATTTGCATGTGTTTAGTTTTCAGTTACTGGAATTAGCAAAAAGGTAAATTGTAGATTTTCAAAGTGACATCACGTGCGCTTTGTACTTTGTACTTTTTACTTTGTGGTTTGGTCTGGTTTGGTTTGAAGAATTCCCGTCGTCCACTTTCAAAGGGCAAATTTGAATTGTGCAATGAGATTTGAATTTTTAATTTTGAATTACTCTGCACTGGGAACATTGAAAAATTTTACATTTAATGTATCTTCACTTTTAACTCTCAACCAAACCAGCGGCGTTTTAATGAATGAAACTCAAAATTAGAATCAGAGTGAAAAGTACATAAATACGCGTATTTAGTATTTAGGCTATTTTTGTTCACTCAATTACGCCAATCCGGATTTCTCAGAACTCCAGATCCAGATCCAGATCCAGATCCAAAATTTTCCATCACAAAAAGCTACTTGAAAGAAGGCTTTTAGATTCTTTTATTTAAAAATAATTAAATTATCTACACAAGTAAATCACTTCAATAGAAACAACAACAACAACGATGACAATAAGGACAAAGAAATAATTAGGACTAACGACTGTTGACAAAGGAATGTCTTTTTGTAGTTTTTAGAGTGATGTCTCATTCACTAAAGTTGGAAACTCCGAGTTTTGACATTCAGTGAAAGTTCTTTAATCATGTCATTTCCTTCTTCATTAGCAAAAATCAGATTAAAAACATGGAAATAATAAAAAGGATCAAAAGATCTTTAAAATCATCATGTTGTTTTGTCGTTGGTTTTTTGTTTTTTGTCTTTTGTTTGTATTGTCATAATAAACAGATTCTCAGGAAAAATGACGGCATCGAATCTTTTCTAGATTCTACTAGATTTTGGACTTGTTCATGACTTTTTACTTTGATCAAAGTTATGAATATAAAAAAAACTGTTTAAATTCCGTCAAAACATTTTTAGTTTGAGGATTTTTTATTGAAATGCAGGTTTTTCAAACAACTTTTTAAAATAAGAATGTGCACATTTGTAATTTGTACAATGTACAACACGGGAGGGAAAATTAGCCTAAAATCAACTTTAATTTTACTATTTACGTTGTTCCATTCTTGTGTAAAAATCATAAATCATAAAAGTATTTCAAAAATCTTACCTTGAACAATTATCAGAAAATTTACTTTTTTAACGAGAATTTTAACAGCACTGTTAAAAGTTTACAGGAGATTTATCAACTTAAATTTTAACACTTTACCCTCAACAAAGTTTGAATTCTATTTCAAATTGTTGTCAAGCTAAAAGCTGAAAAAAGTTGATTGTCTCACAACTCACAACTCAAGTCTCAAAATTCACGAGTGAAACTTTTTCTGGATTTTTTAGTTACCTTCTTTTCGTTTTCAAATGGGAAAATTGTTCTTAATTCAGGATTTGAATTGATGAAATAAAAATGCTCAAATTAAGAGAAGCTCTTCAATTTTAAACTTAATCTCAATGATCTGTGTCTCATGTCTTTTGAACAGTAAGAAAAAGTATTTCCCACCTTTTTTTTCACTTGTATTTGTTCTTGTGTTTTGTTTCACTTTCTCCCCACAAAATCCGGGGTTCGAGTTCCGGTTTCACTCTTTGCGTTTTAAACTTTTACCAGTGAAAGCACTCGACACTCGACATCCACATGGACACTTGACATTCCTCTGGTACAACTGAGAATGTGACTGGAAGTGGAAGTGGCAGTGAAATTGAAAGAAGAAGAGGGGAGTAGAATTCCAACTCTTTGGTTTTGGTTTTGGTTTGGTTTGGTTTGGTTTCTTGAGGGTTGATTGGATTATGTGTCGTTTAGTTTAGAGTTTGGTGCGCTGAGTTTGACTGAGTGAGTGTAAAGCGTAAAATGGAAAATGTAAAGTGTAAGAGTGAGCTGACACTTTCGAGTTGTCTGGATTGATACTGAATTGCTGCGAGCAGACTGTAGACTGAACCTTTTGCCGACGGCTCCCTTTCCAATTCCTCAACTCCTCACAGTTCACACAACTCGGTTTTCTCTCTCTCTTCGGTTTGGGTTCTACGCAAGTTCACGTTCAACGTTCAACGTTCAGGTTCCCTTTCCAATTCCAATTCAATCCCTTTCCTTCCCTATGCAACAAAACACAGCAAAGCACACAGCACAACAACACTCTCCATGACTGACATAAACACACGGTTATTACATTAGACTTTAGACTTTAGACCGTGTACTGAAAACTTACAGTGTAAAAGCTCCAAAAGCTTCAAGCTTTCTCATTCTCAATTTTTATTCTACAAGCACACAACACCCCTTTTAATTCCTCCACACACCACACATGTAATTTAATTTAAGCGGTTTCAACTTTTAACTTTTAATTTAAAAGTGCATGTTGTACATTTTGTACATGTTTATTGAATATTGAATACTGAATATTGATCGTGGGAAATGGGAAAGTCGTAATGATTTTTTTACATTTTTTTACTTTGAAAAAGATTGTAAATTCTAAATGAAATTAAAAATGTCGGAGTAAAACATTCAGTTTGCAAATTTTCCAACTACAAGAGAAAAGTCCACAGTTGAATGTGGAGTAGACCAGAAGCACAAAAACAAACCCAAGCCCAAATTTCAAGGGGCCAGTTTCACTCCACATTTGAGACAAACCCTGATTATATTGTGTTTGCCAAATTGAGGTTGTAAAGTTTAATGGTTGGTTGAGGATGGATTCACCTTTTTCTCTTGTACCTTTTCACTTTTTGCTAGGTGAAGTCAAGTGGAGAGGAGATCTCTGAGTGTTGAGTACAAGAGACAATAGGCAATGGGTAATCGGGATGTTCTACGATCTATTATATAAATGTATGCATTTGAATTTTGAATTGAAGTTGGCATTTGAAATTTGAATCCTCTCCTTGGAGGCTCCTTTCTTTTCTTTGGGGAGTATTTGTATTTAGTACTTGTATTTGTATTTGTTCTTTCTAACTACTCTCGTACTATTATTCCTAATTCCTAATTCTGTAAATGGAGTTCCTATAGCCGTAATTCCATGCATGAAATTTCTCGGACGATTAAATGGGGAATTCGTTTTTGTACTACATGTTCTTAGTACTAAATACTGAATACTGTGAATATCATAGAAGGGTAGTGGTTCCAGGATATTTTAATTATTGTAGTTTGTATTCTAACAAGATTTTTCTTCTGTATTTTAAGGGTTTTCCATGTTGGTCATTTTGTACAATTGTACATTGTACATCTGTGTGTAATTTGTAATGACCTGGTTTTTACAATTTCTGAGACGCTATTATTATTACTCCAAACTCCAATGTGTAATAATCCGGATGGTAATGACTTGGATTAGTGGCGAGTCATCAGGTGTAATTGTACCCAGCAATATGTAAGTTCATATTCATACTCGCTGGAAATTATTGTACAATGTACAATCAAAGCTAAGGACACCCAAGTGATTCCATTGTGTATTGTGTTAGATAAAAAAGAAAACAATTATAAACAAGATAAAAGAGTATTATGCAAAAAAATGGATTGTGTAATCTGTATGTTGAAAGTTGAAAGTTGAAATTGTGGTGTAAAAAAAGAAAATTGCGTAATTAAAGCAGCGCAAGGTTGATTCAAGATTCAAGATTCAAGATTACACATTAAATAATCTGAGTAAAACAAAAAGTACCGATGACAAATTACAAATTACAAGCCAAAAGAGCTGTACTATAGATTCAAGATTCTGGACTAGGGATATATCTGTATTAAAATTCTTTTGATTTTGTCCAATGTTCAATATATGAAAAATGAAAAACAATTTACTATTTTTCAGTTTTCAGTGTCTCAAGTCAAGTTTATCAAAATGAAGAAAGTCATTTAATGGCGCCAATTTGAAGATTGAAGATCCGAGGCTTTCAATATCAGAATATCATATTTTCTTGATAAATGAGAACAAATATCATGCATAGAATTACTCAGATTTCTAAAGTGTAGGCATGAGTGTGCAGAGTGCAAGTTATAGTGTCAAGTATTAAACCATGTTTATACTATGTGAGTTATGGTTTTGAGTTATGATTTGAAGGAGAATAAACTACGTGCTTCCATGACCTTCATCTTATCTCGCCACTATCCATTATCCATTTTATTAACTATTTGCTCTTTCATATCTTGTGACAACCAGGCGAAAAGTCAGGCCTTTGAACTGTGTAGTGTTTATACTCCTGCCGTATGCAGAAACACAATAAATGCGCGATGGACGAGTTTAATAATGCGAACGTGCCTGATGGCATAAAACTGCAAGTAATTTGCATGAACAAAGAGACAGAAATTTGAATCAAGGATGAGAATACAGAATACAGAATACAGAGTGCATCTTGCATTTTAAATTACGAGTGTTGAATGTGCTATTTCAAGAGAGAAGAGTGGGTTTGCCTGGTGGCAGTCGACTGTCGGCTGTCGACTGTTGACTGGAATCTTGAATCCTGACATTTTCCTATTAGAGTGTTATTAAAGTGTGTACGTCATCCAGAAAAGTAATATTACATCTGGGCTCGGCAGTGTGAAATGTACGATGCATTTCCTAAGCTGGTGTAAAATTCACACTCTTCTCTCCTTTTGTCTTTTGTCTTTGCTTGTAGATTGTAGCTTGTGATATAAGATTTAACGCCCGTTTTAAGTTTTAAAGGTCACCTCAGCGTGAGAACTTTTTTAAAAATTCAGTGGTATAATTTCTTGGAAAATTCAATGAAAAACAACAAAAGCCTCCATCTACAATCTACAATAGGCTTCAGTCTTTGTCAAAGTTTAAGTCTTGTGCAGTTTCCATCTTCCCAAAATTAAACTGGCTCAAGTTGGAATTGAGAATTGAGACACGTCCGGAGTCCGGAATCCTGAGATTTTCATCAGCTGGCATACAGTATGACCCAGCTTGTCTCAGTTAAAAAGTAGAAATTAGGCCAACAGAGAACAGAAAACAAAACTGATGAGAGTGGAATGGTGTGGTTTTCATTCCAGTGTCCTTATTTTATAGGAATCCTAATATGTTCTAATATATTATATATTATGCTTTTGTATCTGTATCAAGTATGAAGTATGAAGTCGGAAGAAGAAATTTCCTCGGATTATGAATCGACAGACATGAGAGAACTTCATGCTTCATGCTTTATACTTTATACTTGATAAGGTGAGGAAATGAAACCATGTATTAGATATTAGATATTAGATATTATAGAATTACTGCGTGGATAAAAAGAACAGCGGAAAAGTAACAGGTCACGAATACGGAATGCGGAATACCTTTGGTCGGATTTGTGGAAATCTGACGGTGAATCCAAATCTAATTGAACAAGATTACAAATATACTTTCCCATTTTTTGCTAATCTTGCACCAATTTCACCTTCTTGTGTAATGTGATCAACACGACGTGATATCAGACACGAGACACGAGACAGGACACAACACGTTAAACGATAAGTAAAGGGTAAAAACTAAAAGGTGTACTATTGCAAAGGATTACAAATTACAAGAAAATAAAAGAATGTCCAGTTACTAGTTTCGAGTTTCGAGTTTCGCGTTGCGTGTTTCCTGATTCCCCTACAAAAGTTGTCGACTCACATGATCAATGCTTATTTTCTCTTGGATCCTACGGATTTTGGGAAACTAAGTTACATTGATTAGTGAAAAATGGACAGTGGGCAGTAGACGATGGACAGTGGAGAAAAGTCTCGGTACAAGATTGCTTATTCCTCTTGTATTAAGTATTTCTTATGATTAATGTTATTAGCTACTAGTTATTAAAATAGTCAGGATCTTTATATTCTGGAGTTTTGGTTCTAGATTCTAGATTCTAGGATTTCAAGAGAATTTTCCTAGATTCATGTAAAAGACTGAAAAAACTGAAAACTGAAAGACAGAGAAAGAGTTACAAAGAGAGAGAGAGAAGCTGATCAATATTTATCACACTGTTTTACAACCGAGACTCTTATCAGATTTTTTTTCACTGTCATTTTATGGTGTGTTCTCTCTCTGTGCTTTTGTACATTTTTGAGTAGGTCTATTTTACAATGTTCACGGTAGATTTTACTATGTAGACAGTAGACTGTAGAATATGTGTAAAAAGAGGGGGATCCGGATAGCAAAGTTGAAGAGGAAGAGGATTCTCAGGAAGTGTAACATTTGAATCCGTGGCATGGCATTCTTTATTCTTCATTCTCTTCACACATCACACATACTGAATACTACACTTGACTCTCAAATCTTAAATCTCGGCAAATACCTAAAAAAAACTCCAAAAGATAGAAGATAGAGCGCGTGATGCGAATCCTCTGGCACAATACAATATTCAGCCCGACAACTCCCAACTCCTACTACCTTTTCCGGTCTTTTATATTTTATGTGAGAGGGAGAGGAACAGAGACAGAGATAACTTTTTCCTCTCTCAAAGATAATTCCAACTTGTTCCCAGCAAAATATTGTACATTGTACGTTGTACATTGTACGTGCTTGTATAATGTGTAAGTTGTAATACATAAGACATAAGACATAAGATGTGTCTATTCTGCATATGACCTAACTTTTCTCCAGGACAAACATACCAGACTTTTGTACCTGCACACACACAGTAAGCAGTATGCATTGAGGATTGAGCATTGAGCATTGAGTATTGAGTATTGAGGATGGAGAGCATATTTATGTCTGGAATTTGAAGTAGAGATCTTCACGAGGTTTCCATGCACAATAGACAGTGTACAAAATACACACTGGGCTTCTTTTGTCACATATTTTCCCACTCTTATCCCCATCTTATATCGCTTTCTCCTTTGGTTTAGAGTTTAGAGATACCTTTTGCGTTTGACTTTTGAATCCAAAATCCAGAATCCAAAAGCTAGATCCTAGATTTTCTTGTGGAATTTTACTTCTCGTCCTCTCTGGTCCTAAACTTTCTTGTCTCTTGTCTGTAGTCTGTAGTCTGTAGTTTCTCAACTCCTAACTTCTAACCCTTTGACTTTTGGCTGCATTCGATTCTCAATTCTCAATGTGATGTGTGATGTTGAATAGTCAATAGGCTCTTGTTTAAATGTAGTATGCGCTCGTCGCTCGTGGTTTGGGAAGGTGCAGTAAGAATGTGAATGTGAATGTGGGAGATATTAGATGAAGAGCCTTTGAGAGATAACCTTTGTGATTTGTGTGAAAATCCATCTAGCTTAGAGATACAGATACAGATACTGTGTACGTGTACAAAGTACCTTGTACATTGTACATTGTTCTCAGTTAGAAAACTCCAACTCGAAACTGGTAACTTACAACTTGCAACTTACAACTTACAACTTTAGAGCCAAGGTTAGTTATGTGAATTCTCTTTTGTCGCCCTCAAATTGAGTAGATATCTTTGACTTTGACACAGACTTTGTCAGTCTCCCGTTCACATTGACTATTGACTAGAAGGTAGAAAACAAGGCCTTTGTACACATCACATAACTTCATGACTCATGACTCACGACCTACCACCACTCACAGCCAACTCCAGTGCCAATAGCTACTTTCTTTTTACTTTCTTCCTTCTTTTTCCTTCTTTGTTTGGCAACTGGCAACGTCACGGCCCATGGCGTCAATAGGAAGCAGGACATATCCTCAAGAAATAATGATAGTGATGATGACGGCGATGATGCTCATGTTTTTTTCTTCTTTTTTTCTACATTCGTTCAACATTCGTTGCATGTGCATATAAAATATAAAGTAATTTGACAGAGCAGAGATGAGAGCCAAAGCCAGATTCAGCCAGATTGTCTTATAAGAGTATTCTTTAGTGTTTAGTGTGTCAAAAGTCAAAAGGCAGAAGGCAAAAGGCGAGAGGAAAAAGTTACAAATGTAATGAAAATAGAAAATACATACGAGAATACATATGAAAATGTGTGCACAATCTCATGCAAGTTTTTTTATTTTGTTTACAGCTTGTAAAAACTTTTTTTGTGAGTGAAAACAGTCTAATTGATGATATGAGGAAAATGATCAAGAATCAAGATGATCCTAATGATAATGATGATGGCTGCAGACTGCAGTTTTCTCTTTAGACACGAACGATTTCCACCCCTGTTTTTGCAAGTTTAGGCTGGATCCTCCAGATTCCAGATTCCAGATTGGGTACGTAATGACATACAGAATACATACATGACAAATTCAAGATCCAAGATCCAAGATCCAATATTCAAGGTTACCGCTAAAATATACAGCATAAAATATAAAATATACAACCGAGTGTAAAAAGAAAAGAATCTGTGTGAATTGTAAATATTGCAATTTACGATAGATAGGCGCAAAATGTTATTGTAGTCAACTTCACTTCCGGAGTCTAAAGAATTTGTATATTTTTAAGGTGACAGAAAATCGTCACAAAGGGAGGTTTTTTTTACTTTATTGTAACTTGTACTGTTCTTTAGTATTTGTTTAGGGAATTGTGAGACAAGCATACAGTGTACAGTGTACGGTGTACGGTGTACGACGTAAGCAGCACAAGGGAAAGGGAAAATACGAGATAATTTGAACATTGTTCAATATTTGTACTTTGTATAGATACACGTTATTAATTATTCATCTTGAATCTTGAGATTTGCATTATTCTACATTATTCTGTAGTTTTTAGTATTTCTGTCATCCGTGTATCATCAGTAGTTGGCAGACACTTGAAATTTATATGAGATTCTACTCCATTTCCAAGAAGAATGGAGATGAGCGATGAACACAAAATGATGAGAGGGTCTGTAGTCTGTAGTCTGTATTGTAATTGTAAATTGAGAAATTGTTTCAATCGCTGTCCGTCTCTGCCTCTGCCTCTGTTTCTCTTTCACCATGAACCATGAATGAATAAGGAATGAATAAGCAAAAGTACCTCTTATCTTTTGTAGATACTTTGTACATTGTACATATGCAATATGCATCTGCTTGCGAGAATTTACACAGAATCTAGAATCTAGTCAATTATTGAAAGTAGTTCTTGTAGTTATTGTCTCTCGTCCTTGTCTGTCTTCTGTCTCCAACATTCACATTTCCAGTTTCTAGCTTCCAGTTGTCAGCTCCGAGTGGAGTGTTAAGCATTCAGGTTTTTGTGTCTTGTGTCTTGAGTCTTGAGGCACCTCTCAAATTTAATTAGAAAGGGATACGAAACACGAATTGTGTCTTTATTTTCCAATACAAGAAAATATGCACAATGTACATTCATTTTGTGTATTTTGTATACGTTTTATGTTTTATATTATACAGAATACAGGAGCATTTCTCTCTTCTTAAATTATTAAAACCAACGCCCGTCTAAATCGTAAATGAACATGAGCCCAAAATACAAAATACAATATAACACAAAAACAACTGTATGCGTCTTGAAGAATAATTAAATGAATCCCCTGACAGGTGTAGATAGAAGATACTTTTCAATTAATAATTTATGTCAATCTATTCAAATCTTCAAGTGTCAAATGCAAAATGCATACAAGAACTAGGTTTTTCACCAGTGCAGTGTAGCATAAAATTCATAGACTAAAATAATGTATATATATTGTATTTTATTAGCTATTGCCTGAATGACATTTAAAACTATTGGCTTGAATTACTGTCAATTTTCAGGAGAAAGTGTTTTTATTATACAATTTTTAGTTTTTCTAGCTGCAGTTTGTGTTTTATGTTTTGTGTGGGACCATTTTATTAATTTTTACGAATAAAATAACAACTTTAATGACAGCGATTAGTCTCAGCAAAAGAGGAACAAGAAAATAACTTCATTATTATTTTAACGTGAAAATGCATAAAAAACAAAAAACAAATAAATGTTTTAAGAGATGTACAGTATTTTGTACCTTGATTTTCATGAGTAATATTCTATAAAAGTATACATTCTACAGTCTAAAAAAAGTCTAAACTCGACATGAACGGAATCTCCCTGTTTCAACTTGTTCGTTATTCGTGCATCACATTTTAAGATGACAACTACCATTCATATACGCATTATAGTTTATGGCGTGGGTCTGGAGTCTGAATACAAAAATTGCGAGGATTGTACGTTGTACGTACTTTGTAGTGGAGACCAAAACAGTCAGCTGTAAACGCATGAAGATCTTGTCTAGTGTCTCCCATTCCCATCATGTGCTCATGTCTGATATCTTGAATCTTGACGTTTAGAAGGAAAGGCTGAGATCTAAGCTAATTTAGCAAAAAATTGTCTACAGGAAGTGAAATGTCACTGTTCACTGTGGTTCAAGCCTTGTCAAATGTCAAATGTCAAACAAAACCGCCTTTCTTTCTCTTCATCCACCGAATTTCAACTTTACATTTTCCCTTCACTTTCTCCCCGCTGTACTGGAAACTGAAGGTGAAAAATCAAATGCGTGTAGTGAAAAAAATTACTATTACGGAATGCGTAAGTATTCTTTTTTACGATTACAAAGAGGCTTTTTTTCTTCTTTTCTGTTTTTTTCTTTTTCAAGTATTGCACAAAATTCAAAACGGTTAACGGTTAAAATCCATGAAATTGTAAACGACTGTTAACTGCTAATTGTAAGTACTCTAATCTCTAATCTATAGTGCATTATGCTTTATACTAAAAAGCCATTTCTTCTATGTAATTTCTGCATAAGGAATAATGAATAATGAATTTGTATAGTACTTGCGTCATTCTGATTATAAATGGTAAAATAACAAAAAATATGAATAATTAAGCGTTCCGTTCTAATTTCCAGTTTCCTCTTTTCTTTTATTAATCAGTCTTGAGTCTCTTGAATCTTGAATCTCTTGAGTAAATATGCAAAATATTCATGCAGAATGCAAAATGAATGCAGATGAATTTACGAGGAAATTTTTCGCACAAATAATATAATTATTAATCATCATGTAAATATTCTAATGTAGCATTTTTTTAGCATTCCTATTTTCATTGTCCATACTCTATACTATACACATTTGCATAAATATTATAAAACATGAAGCCTACTTCTACATTATGTACATAATACATATGTACAGTTGACGTTTCAAAGAGAATTGGCAATTAACATTCCACTGCAGGAAATTTCTGCAAGTTTGCAGAATGCATCTCTTTGGTCTTTTTCATTCTTCATCCTTCATCCTTCATTCCGTCTTTGGTCTTTGGGTTTTGGTCTTTAAGTAAGTTGAAAAGTTGGAACTTGGAACGGAACGGTATAGCGATAAGACTGTGGAATTCAAGTTTAGACCTCTACTCACTGTAGAATTCTTTCCCATGCCAAAGGCAGTTTTCAGTTTCCACTTTGTAAGATCAAGATGAAGTTGAAGATGAAAATGAAGGGGAAATTTCTTTACTTGTCTCTTGTTTAAAATGGGAAAATGCATCATTCTCATAAAACAACAAAGAAAAAGCGCTTGTGTAAACATCAAACATTTTAATACAAAAATTTATGCTTGTAAATAATTACAAAACACAAAACATTTCAGAACGGAACTGAAATTACTTGAATTGTCTAATGTCTTATTATTCCAGGATTTGTTAGATCTTCCAAATTCCGGATTCCGGATTCCGAATAACTGTAAATTGTGCAAAGACAGTACGCTGGAAATTTTTAAATACAATTGAAGTCCTCCTACAAGATGACCCCAATTCATAATTGATAATCAGTATGCTTTTTGTATCT
>JABASP010002236.1:0-21686 GCA_019776565.1 Sminthurinus signatus | reverse complement strand
CATTTGGCTGGAGCTACCTTTCTCTCTGACAAACAAAAATACAGACTAAATGGAGTGGAAAAGTAAGTAAAAAATACTAAATACTAAATAAAATAAAAGTATAATAGAAAGTAGTTGAAAGTTGAAAGGTAAAACGAATAAATCTTTTATAGTTTATAACAAGATGAACCTTTTTGTCCTTTTCAGTTCTGACTCATTTTTATGGGGTGCAGACAAAGGATTGGCTGCCCCTTTCATCACAACAGTATTGGTAACAAGACAAGAGAAAGTTATGAAGAAAACTTTCACCTTTGGTGCAGAATATGTATTTTCACAGTCTCCCATCTATAATAATACTTATTGGGATAATGGAGACAACACTATGCGTAAATTTACAAATTATTATTGTTTATTATACTTTATTTTACCTGTCAAAAGCTATAAAAATTGTCACCCTTTTAACAACGTCCATGTTTAATTTTTAGAAACAACTCGAAGGCCAGATATATTGAAAATTTGGTTCATGTGGAAGAGCAAGGTACTTAATAAATAATTAAGAAATCAGGCTGTAAAAGTAATAATAAATCAAAAGACAAAGTGAAAGTCAAATTCATTATGTAATTTCTTTCTCTTTTTCAGGGCCAAAAAAGGTTGGCCCAGCATATTGACTACACATACGACATGACTCTCAAAACAGTCCAAGAAATAAAAGGAAGAAGTGGTTCCGGATTCGAGTTGATCCAACAAAGTTTTGACAGTACACAAGTGGCCTTTTTCTACGTTCCGGCATCACTCCGAAGATATAACGACTTTACAAAATACTATCTAATGAAATCCAACAGAGTGTGTGAAAATTGATACTTTTAATTTTTAATAACCTTCATTTTTAAAGGATTTCAAAGGATGTGTAAATATAAAATACTTTGTAATTTTCAGATTACTGAACGACTCAAGGCAAATTTAGTAAAAAATGGAATCATGACAATTTCTGTGAATACTTTGCCGGGTGAAAGGGTTCCATTTTTTGTTATGAGTCTCGGAAACTCCGCCCTAACACAAAATGATGTAAGGTACATGTTGGATCAAATTCAAATAGAAGGAGATAAACTCGCCGGGTCCAAAAATTCAATTGACCTTGACACCACAATTGCTGGAAAACAAATCCAAATCCCTTTTTTCCCCACTCGTCGACAATCTACAACAACCACAACAACAACCACAACAACGAAAACTTCATCTCCACGCTCCCTCAAAATCCCAGCAGCACCTGCATCCTACCCAGATTTCGTATCCGCTCCAATCCCAGAAATGCACGGTCAATTCATGGCGGATTTCTTTAGTAAAGTCCTCGAGTCCGGAACATATTTTGAAGACAAGAGGAGAACGGTGCCTGCCCTTCTTTACAAAGATCCTGAGGAGCTTTTGAAACTATTTGACTTCTCCCTCTCCAACACTGCTACAGCTGGAACCATGAAAGAAAATGCGGGTGGACTTTTGGATATTCTCCAAAATGTTATCAAATACAGTGGTCACTTTGCTCATCCTTATTATAATTTCCAATTGGTTCAAGCTCTGGACGCCTACACTTTGATGGTCGACTATGTGATTGCTGCATTAAATTCCCCCATGATAACTTACGAGGACAATCCCATGCTCACGGTTATGGAGGACGAACTTTTGAAAGCTGTGAGGAAACAAGTTGGCTATGCAAATCCAGAGAGGGGCGATGGTCTCGTTCTACCTGGAGGTTCCCTGTCCAACCAATTTTCCCTTTTATTAGCATATGTGGCAAAATATCCGGAGGTGAAAACAAATGGACATGTCGCTGTCAAAAAGACCCTGGTTGCATTTCTCAAGTAAGTGTAGTATTTTTTATTATTCAAATCTTTCATTTGTAGTTTGTATTTTGTACAGATGTTTTAGGCACAACTTTTAATAGCTTTTTGTTTGTTTTTTGATTCTATTTGTGTGTAGTCAAGGTGCACATTACAGTACAAATAAGGGTGCATTTTTCCTAGGTATTGGTGCGGAAAACTGTGTGTATGTGGAAATGGACCACCGAGGAAGAATGAACATGACTGATTTGAGACGACTCGTGGAGAAAGCAAAAAAAGAGGGAAAGGTACCCTTTGCAGTTGTAGGTAAGAACTTTTAAACTTTTCATGGCATTTCCTTTGTTTTATATCAAACTAAAGTTATATTATGCTTTCAAATTTACAATAACCACTATTAAATATTAAAACATGATCAATGTAATAACTGAAGATACAAATTCTTTTGACATGAAATAGCCACCGCTGGAACCACTGTTTTAGGAGCGTAAGTATAATATTTTGTTTTTGTTTTTTAGCTTTGAACCTTGTATTTTTTATAATAATAATAATTAGTACTTTTTCTGTCTTGTAAAAAATGTAAACTGACAATATGAAATATAAAATTGTACAGATACGACCCTATCGATGAAATTGCAGACGTATGTGATGAGTACAAAATGTGGCTGCATATTGATGGTTCATATGGTACTGCTAAATATTTTTTTACTATTTAATGAAACTGTTGAATTATTTATATTTTGAAATGTGAAATAAGAAATAAGGCTTCTTACAATAATTGATAATTTATACAGTGTAGTATTGGTTTTATTTTAGGTGGTTCAAGTATCATGTCCATGAATGAAAGTAGAAAAGCTATGCAGTTCAAGGGCCTGGAACGGTATGTTTTAGTTTACTACAATTTTTAATTGTATAATGTTTGCTGAAAAAAGTGATACTATAAAGCATAAAGTATGTTAAACAAATAACAAAAGGTGATCAGTACTACTAATTAAACAGTTCTAAATAATCAATACTAATCTAAATAAAATTATCAGGTCAGATTCATTCACATTCAATCCTCACAAGGTATTAATACAAGTCATTTTAATGCGTGCATATGCACAATGTATACGCAACTTTCACTTTCACTTTAGAAAAATATCGGTGCTATAAGTGAAATAAGTGAAACATGATTTAAATGACATTTGTCTCTATAATTTTGAAGGTATTTGGCTCCACGAGAGAATCCACATGTTTTGTGACGAAACACGAAAAAATCTTGGAGCGAGTAGCACCTACTCCATCCGAACAAGAATTTAACAATGAGGTTCTGTACAACGGTAAAAGATATGATCCTGGAGTGACACAACCTGTTCTTGATCGAAGAGGCAATGTTTTCAAAATGTGGTTTTTGTGGAAGGCAAAGGTAGATGTTTTAATTGTTAAAACTACATGGTTTCGAGATGAGTTAAACTTATAATTAATTTTATGCCTTTTGTAAATATAACTTCTATTTCTCATTTCTCAGGGGTTGGAAGGACTTAGTCAGCATATTGACTACGGGTAGTTAAAAATTAAACCTACATTTCAAATTTGTCTGAATTTAAAAAAAAGTACAGCCTACTCTGATATTTCAACAACTAATTGTGTCGCATTTTGTATGTTTTGTATGATTTAAGTTACAATCTGACTGCTCAAGTTTATCAAGAACTTTTACAACGAACTGAATCCTTTGCCTTGTCTCCACCTCATCGAGATTATGGACCAGAATGCACGAACGTCAACTTTTACTATGTGCCAAAGAGGATACGAGCACAGAATCAGAATCGCAACTCTGTCGAGTTCTACAAACAAGTTGCACCAGTAAGTTGTCACCTATCTCATCAGTACAGTATCTAAAATATTACATATTAGATTCCAATCTACTCAGTTATTTCGGCATAATACACACGGAGCTTTATTTTCATCCCTTTTACAGTATCAACGTCAAATATTAAAATCAGTCGTTACAAATGATAAGATGGTCATTGTTGATGAGGCAGTCGGAAATCTTCCAGGGTCCCTCGTCCTATCTTTGTACAACTCTGCTTTAACACTGGAGGACGTCAAATACATGCTGGATGTGATAGAAGAGTACGGCGACTCTTTGTAAATGAGAAAATTACATGATTTATTTGCACCTAGCAAAAAGAAAAAAGAATAACGAGTAAGAAGTAAGAATGAAGAATGATAATTAAATTATTCAAGATTCAAGAGGCATGGGAAAAATTAGACATTTTCTACTCACTCTGAGTCTGAGTAGACCTTTTTATTATTTATTTCACATGACATATGACAAAAAATGACATGACATTCATCATTCATACAACAAACAAGTATAAACTTTAACCTCACATTTTTTTAAACATAAAATCTACAAGTACAAAATATAAAATAATCTATACATATAAATATTATATGTATTTTTTTCATATTCATACTTGATTCGTTATTCGTTGTTTGACAAACAAAATATAAGCAATTATAATCATCTATTACAATTGGTGATACAAAGTCTATAACTTATAACACTGTAGATTGTCGTTGTGTTTCATGCGGAAATAAAAATACACATTTTCAATCTTCAAACTTGAAATAATCACAAGGATTAACAAGTAAGGAATTTTCACTATCCGTTCATTATTCAAAATGACTGTGGTTTGGGGAAAGGTCTGGTTTTGGTTTTGGAGAAAGCAGTACAATAGAGAAAGTACACATTTCTTCCACATTTTGGTTTAGGTACTTGAGACACTATAACATAGGTACTTAACATTAATGATTAATGGTACTGTACATACTAATTGTAAATACTACTGCTTTATGAATTATGAATGACACTCTTTTTGTTTCGCATCCAGTACATGTTAAACATCTTTATTTTTTTTCTTTACCCTTCTATATCAAAGGTAAAAATCAAATAACAGACGTATTTTTGTTTAATATTATGTATAAATAAAATGTACATGGACAATTTTATGTACATTACACATCCACGATTCATAGATCATGGTTTATGTAACTATGAACAGGTTATTAAAATATATATATAGTACATAGTCAAACTAGAGGAGAAACATAAAACATAATAATAAACATAAACAAAAAAAAATGGGAAGGGCTCATTTTTTCGGTTTTCGGTGCTACCCACAACATAATATTTTCTACATGATTAAATAACATGATCTTTTATCTATTATCTATCTTTTGCTTTTTAAATCCTCTAAAGAATGACAATTCGATCTGTTCTTCTATTCATATGAGCTGAGAGTTGTCCCAAGTAGGAAGAGGAAAAGTTGGGTTGTTGCGGATGATGACTTGTTGCGGAGGTGGTTGCGGTTCTTTTCCGCTTAAAGCTTTTGGGACGTTGATTTAAGTTGGGTGGCATGAGGGAGTCTTCATATTGTTCTCTGTTAACCACACATTTTTAAACACATTTTTTTATTTATTTAGTTATTTAGTTCCAGTTCATTTTCCATTCAATCATTCTTTTTTTTCAATTTTTGTCAACTAATTTTAAGCATGATAATTATTATTATTGTTTTACTCTAATAAAAGAGAGTGTGTGTAAATAAAACTGTGTACTTGATTACTAATTACACAAAATAAATAGGTTTTTAACATTTAACATGCTCCGTGTACAGTGTACAGTGTATTTACATTACATTATACATGCGGTTACTGTGTACCAATGTGTTTTGTGTTTAAGTGTGAGTGTGCAAAAGTTACAAACAAATATACATATTATTATAATTTATAATCTATAGCAGATAAATCGCATAATGCATAAAATATTAAACATTACGTAATACATTATATGGCTAGAGTGATACTCGTCATTTTTAACAATAACAATTATTACAGGTACAATACATAAAAATTATTGATGATAAAACATACATAAAATACAGTGGTATAAAAATATTCAAATTTCAAATAGGCAGATAATGTACATTTATAAAAATATTTTACAGCTTACATGCCAATTTTTATTTGCATACACAGTACAGTACAGTAATTGCGTGAATTCTACAGTTTTTATTTACCTCTAATTGTAAGTAGACTATGATAAAATACAAAACAAATTACATTGAAAATTGAAACAACTCAAAATAAAATGGCTCAACTAATTACCCAAATGATAAACATACACAATACACAATACGGTAAAAAATCCATGCGGAATACAGCATGCAAAATGAAAACAATATCTGTGCTCATTTTTGTGTACTTCAACTATCTAATATTATACTCTAGAATCTATACACTATTCTCTATTCGCTTTACATAATATATTATATTTAGCTTCAAAGTGTTGTGTAGGGTAAAAAAAATAGGGGATGAAAAAGCTTAGAATCTACGGAGAAGATTTGACGAATTCTATAAGCGCCAGTGAATATGTGAATTAGGCACTAACCTTCCAGATTCACTGCTTGAACCTCTGGAAAAAAAGAGTGAAGGAATGGCAAACGATTAATAAAATTATTTTCTTATTATTATCTTTGATAGTTTTATATTTTCTTTATAAGTAGGATCTATATTCTATATGATTTGTGTATAAGTATTTTGTACCTTGATTGACAACAAGTGCAATGACCGTCAGAACCGTCTATCCCACTGTCATTGGATGATGGCAAAGAAAATTCTCTTCCTCGGATACCTAATGTAAAAAAGGAAAAAAAGGAGAAAGATTTCTTCTACAACCGTTTACAAGGAAATACAAAAATGCTCGCGAGTATCAAGCATTGAAAATAGAACATTAATAATTTTTTGTTCTTTTTATTTTTTTTACCTGGAGGTCCTTTCATAGGTCCTCGATCCAGGTTTCTATGACTCCTTCTGGCATCTCTCATGTTGGTTGCATGAGGATTCATTGGCTTTCTAATTTTCCTACAGTCTGGACAAACACTGTAGCCTCCACCACCACCATTATTATTATTATTAGTATTAGTAGTTTGAAGACCAAAGCGTTTGGAGGCTCTATGATGATTCATGTTCATATTTCCTCCATGTCCTCCCCCTCCTCCTCCACCTGTGATAACTTCCTGCGTGTCAGTATAAGTGTCGGAAGTGTTATCACTTTCCGTGTGTAACTGTTCAGTCGGCAGAGCCATAGGGAAAATGACTGTCCGATTTGGAGCATTTCCAATATTCCTGGAGGGCATTTGTTTCTGGAGTCTGACTTCCACAGGAATTGCGGGCATGTGGGATCTTCGACGGGACAGTCTTCGTCGACGCTTCCTCACACATGCAATGGATATAGCTGCCACGAGCCCACCCAAAAATATGACACAGGACAAGGTGAGTACAGCAATTTCACCTGCATACAAATTGGAATGCTTTTGAGAGGCCTTCTTCCCCGTTTCAATCGGGTAGTCTGAAGGGGAAACGCGAGATGGGGAAATTGGTGAGTATGGACCTTTTGTTACAATATTAAGATTTGGAGAGTCTGTTGGAATTGGAATTGGAGTTGATATTGGGATTTTACCAGGGGGACTTGTGGAAGGTTTTATTATACTTTTCACAGTTGAACTTGAGGCTGTTGTTCGTTTGTTAGATGGTTGATTTTGATTTTGATTGTTGTTAAATTGACTGCTTGGTCGTTGGCTGAGGATTTGACTTGGTTTGAATCCGCCGCCTATTCTTGTTGAGGGTGTAGTTGTTACGCTGTTTGGGTTGATGAGGGGAGGAGGTGGAGGAGGGACGACCTCAACCCTCACCAGGGCTTCATTGGGTTCTAAAAATCGGTCGGAATTTTGATTCCCTTGTCTCGTGTCAAATCCTCGTGTGACTCGTGGATTATACGCCCGAACCACAAACTCATACGTCTTGTCCTGCTCTAATTTGTCCAGGAGGAGGAGTTCTCCTGTTCGAGGTTCAATCCGGAATTTGGAGGTGACGGACTCCTCTCCAAAGAGGTCAAAGTCCGTTGGATACTTTTTGAATTTGTCATTAATGCCCATTTTCCCCAGGACGGTGGGGAATTTGGAGCCGGCCGCATTCGCCTTGGCAAAGGGAAGTTTGAAGGAAAATACTTCTTGATTAAACATTCGCTCTTTTACTTCATTCCACTCTGTATCAGAATCAGAATCAGTGTCTGAAATTGTCTCTGTGGAGGAGTCTGACATTTTCCTGTTAGCATTCCGATTCTGATTTTTACTTCCAAGAACACGAATTAATACCCACGCGGAGGAACTGAGGCTGGGTTTCCCCAAATCCGAGGCAATGACAGTTAAATTATAGTCAGACTTGACATCAAAGTCCAGAGTTGTGACGGTTGAGATTGTTCCATTTTTGGAGTCAATGTAAAACTCCTTGTTGTACTGATGGTCCTTGAGGTGGAAGAGGACGAGGCCGTTCCCATTACCAATGTAGTCCGAATCATTGGCCATGACTGAGATGACGGGGGTCATCGGGGGAGCATCATCTCGGATTGTGGCTCTATAAACTGGGATGGTTTTCCCATCCTTTGGGGATTTTAGGGTGGACATGTAGTTGTAGAATTTGGGTGCTTCGTCATTTCGGTCAATTATGGCCACATCCACATCCACCAGAGTTTCGAGGGGAGGATAACCCTGGTCTGTTGCGGCCACTTGGAAACTGTATCTGGAAATCTTTTCACGATCTATATCACCATTTACGTAGATGAGGCCTGTTTTGGGGTCAATTTGGAAGGGGTAAGTCTCCGGGAGGGGCTCACTTCCATCATCCTTTGAGGACAAGAGTTTGTACAATACTTCCCCATTTTTACCTACGTCTCCATCTGTTGCCAAGACACTCCCGATTTCTCCTCGGAGGTAATTGCCCTCTAGCAGCTCGAAGGAATACCACGGCTGGTCGAATCGTGGCACCATGTTGTTTATGTCTAAGAAAAAAATAATAGAATTTTATTATTCATTTATTATTTACTTCTTCATTCTTCATAAAATACGAAATTATTTTATAAAAGTTTCTCTAAATTCTGAATTTTTAATTGTACCTTCAACAATCACCCGAATTCCAGTGTAAGAACGAAGACCACCACTAAAAAAATAAAAAAAGTAAAATTATCAAGGTTATAAATTGTAAAACAATAGCAAATGAAATTTTAAAGATTTATTCCATTTATTTACCGATCAGTAGCTGAAATATTTAGTCCATATTCTGTATCCGGTTTTAGTGTTTTGGCGACAGCAACTTCTCCACTGGTCCGATCAATTACAAAATGCTTGTCCTTGTTCCGACTGAACAAATACTGTTTATCAGTGAGATATTGAAATTTCCCACCCAGGGGATTACTATTCTCAGAGACGATCCTATACGAAATTTTACTATTGTCCCCCACGTCTCGATCAGAGGCCATTACACGAGCAATTTTATTCCCCACTGGAGTTGTTTCTGGGATCTTTATCGGTTCTGTATTTGAGATCTCCACGGAAACGGGTTGAGAGGCACTGGAACGGAGGAGTTCTCTCTGTCCCGTTGAAGTGTCCAAATCCGGTGGATCCAAAACTATTATCTTGTCAAATATTACCTATAAAAAATACAAATGGGAATTTATTACTTTTATTTCATAACTTTTAGCGGAAGCTTTTATTCCACATAATAATTATCACAGCATTTAAAATTAAATGAAATCCAAATTGTAAACTTACCGGACTGTTGTCATTGATGTCATCAACTGTAAAAGAGTAAAATCCAAAAAATAGTTTTACATTTTATTCACGTTTACTTATTTATTATTTAACTTTAAAAAAGAGAGTGTAATTTGTAATTTTTATACCGCGTATATTTAAGATGGCAGTAGATGACAGATTTCCGTTAATGTCCGTTGCCACTAGTTTCAGAGCGTAGAGTTGCCGTTCCTCTCTGTCCAATGGGAGGTTTCCAACGTACAGCTTCCCAATTTTAGGATCAACTCTAAATCTCTCTGATCCTTCTCCTTTCAACTCGATGTTGAATTCCGCATTTGGCCCTTCATCCGGATCGATCACTTTCACCGGAATCTCCATAGTTAACGGTGTCCCAGGATTTGAATTTTCACGAACTCGGGCTTCATACGTACTTCTTTCAAATTTTGGTGGATTCTAAAATACAAATCAAAAATAGTTGCATTAGTTATTTTACTTTAATGAGGATAAAAATTAAAAAAAGAAAAGAATCAGACTCACATCATTGACATCATCCACATTTACAAAGATTTGATACACGCCTTGTCCTTGAATTACCCCTCTATTTTGAGATATGACGGTTAAAAGATGCCTAAAAAAGGAAATAATTACAGTTCAAAAATTAAAATGAAGCTTTTTTTTCAATAGAAAATATTATTCATTTTTGCTTCTCAATTTTAATAAAAAAAGAAGGTATTTTTAGTATTTTTCATGTTCGAAATTCGAATGTTTTACCTTGCTTTTTCTTCTCTGTCTAATCCCTTGAGAGTATAAACAGTTCCATCACCAGCGATGGCAAATTTATCCCGGGCATCATAATTTGCCAATAAGAATTCTGCTGGAGATTTACTGAGTCCGGAGCCGGGGGACTCTGCGAGTAAGTTTCTTAGATTCGTGATGACTGCTCCACCCACATTTTCCTTCACATGAAGTTCAATGGGTTCTCTACTACTTTCAGTGACCGAGTCAATTGGATCCACAACATGAATCGTCAAATTTGTAGTGAGCGTGTGACGAGAGTCCGTCACATATGCTTCAAAATCATAGTGAGAACGTGGGTATTTCACCAGTTCATCCACCACAGCGATTATCCCAGTCCTTTCTTCTATGGCAAATGGCACTATAAAAATAATTGAGAGAGCATGATTAAAAATTAAATACATAGATTATTTATTATTTGTGATATTATAATTTATAAAATGCTTCCATTTTCATTTATACAAGATTTATCGAGTCAAAAAAGTATATAAAAAGTTTCAAGGATATTGATATTAAATTTAAATTTTCAAACCTCCTTCATAATAACTATGAAGTAAATCATAGACTGTGAATTTTGGATCCAGCTCCTTGACTTTGACTTGTCCCACACTGGTCCCAATCCCCACGTGCGTTCCCACCCAAAACTCATAAGGAGAACCAATGAATTCAGGGGAATGATTTGACCCTGCCTTCACCACGTCAATTTGAACGACCGCCAAGGAATAACGCCGTTCACTTGGGTTCACCGGCTGATCCGCTGCCTCCACGAGTAAAGTATACTGTAATTTTGGTAAAGGCCTTTCCAAGAGGAAAATGTATCCGTTTTTGGCATCTATGAACAAGAATAAAACAAGAATACAAAATATAAAATACATTTAAAATTAGTCAATAAAGAAACTTTTACTTTTGGAAAAATTATTTAAAATATGATAAATTATCTTGTATGTAGTGTGTAGTGTGTACCTATTTCAAAGGGGACATCTTCATTAGAAGAGTTTGATTTTTGAAGCTCATATACTACTTTTCCATTGTCGCCAAGATCTGCATCTTGAGCAGTTACTTGACCAATTACGGAACCAATTTCCGAATCAATGGTCACTTGAAACTTGTACAAGTTGGATGGAACAAACGTCGGATTATTGTCGTCTGTGTAAAATAAGACAAATGACAAATACACAAATAAATTAAAAAATACTTTCTTATTTTCATATTTCAGATTCGGATTCGGAGCTCAGAGATTTTTCTCCTCCTGGTTTATTTATTTATTTTTCACTTACTTGAGTCCAACAGCATAATTTCCACGAGTGCTTGACTCTTTGTGGAATATGCAATATTTGGGAGTTTTTCATCCGCAAAAACTTTTAGTTTGAGAGAAGAGACTCGTTCTCTGTCCAGAGCTGTTTGATCTCGTACAGTCAGCCATCCTGTTTTTGGATCAATGGCGAAGGCACGAGATCTGTCTTCTAATCTGTAAACAAATTCACTATTTTCTCCCTGAAAATAAAAAATAATAATCATTTGGTATTTAATTCATCGATCGTTTTGCATTTCCCATCATTCGTTATATTACAAATTCATAGAACATAAAATCAATGGTATTGTAAAATTTTGTGCATTTTTTAGTATTTAAAACTGACCTGATCTAATATATCACGAGCTAGTACTTGAACAACGCTAAAGCCATTAGGTAAATTTTCCATAATACTAATATTATACACATCCACTTCGAACTAGAACAGAACCATAAATAAAATCAGTCTTTTTTGTAGAAAAGTAATTTATGCGACATGTCGTAATATATCATGATTTATATGGTGCTCAATGTTTCTTTTGTTTACTATCTAAATATAATTTTTACCTGTGGCAAATGGTTGTTCAAATCAATAATTTCAATTTCAACTTTGGCTAGTCCAAATTTAGATGGATCGTCCACCTGCTTTGATCGAATTTGTAGGTCAAAGACGTTGCTAGCCAGGGCGGCTCGGTCTACTTCCCGGATGAGGAATAATGATCCATTATGTGGGTTAATTTCAAAATAATTCAATTCATTCCCACTGACAATGTCATAAATTATGCTCGTGTTGATTCCCAAATCCTGGTCATAGGCCATGATCGGAGATGGGAACACAATCTCCTGATACATTGAGCGATTCTAAAATAAAATTCAATCAAAAATCCCAATATTATTATTATTTCAGCACATTTTATTCTACTTTGCAATTTTCAATATATCTTTTTTGGACTCGCGACTTACGCTGAATGGATAAAATTCCTTGATTTGTGTCCTGTACACTTGTTGGGTGAAAATGGGTGGCAAGTCGTCCGAGTCTAGAACCTTCACTGTCAAAATGGTCGTAGAGGACAATGGCGGATTTCCTCGGTCCTGTACATTCAAATTTAAAATATTCAATACAAAATTCATATCATTTTAGCATTAACATTCCAGCAATTGAAACGATGAAAATATTGAAAATACAAAATTCAGGTTTCAAAATTAAAAGTTGGACTTTTCCCATTTTAAATGTTACATTTTTTATCGGTATGAATCAATAAACGAAGAAAAAAAATATCATAATTTCATAAACTGTAAAAGTCCGAATTCTTTTCTACATTTATTTTTACTCTCACTCTCACTTCTCACTGTCATAAAATTCTACTAGTCACAACTAACAATTCCCAATAATTGTGATGGTTCCCTCTCATTATTTTCCTTTTTTGGACGTTTTGGTATTGGGTACTTTTACACCTCGCATGTCAATTATTTGCACATTGAAAAAAAAACAAAGGTTGAAAGTAAAATGCGCGTACCAGAAGCTTGAAAATAGAAAATGGAAAACCACACACGTTTGATTTTTGACGTTTCATGTTTGACGGTACTTTTGTCTCTTCTTCTTCTTCTTTGTGATAAAAATGCATAATATATAATATTTAAATAAGCCGTTGTCTGTTGTCTCACAAGTTACAAGCTACATGTGCAAAAAGAAGAAGATTCAAAATTCAAAGTAGAAACAATGGTACATGGTAAATAGTAAATAGTATAAGATATAAGATGTCCAATTATGAATTAACGACACACATGGCGGGTGGCTTATTATCTCTTCAATCTTCAACTCAGTCAAGTGAATGAATGAAGAATAAAATATAGCGCTAATGGTGAAAAAAAAACCACTAAAGATTTATAGATAGACAGATAGAGAGAGAGAGACTCAAATATTAACATTCATCACATGTCACACGCCACATGCCAATAATCATCAAAATCCAAATCAAAATTCAATCTTGAGTCTTGAATGTCTTGAGTCCTGAGATTTACAGATTGCCAATTGCCAATTGAATCCAATTACACAGTAAATACGATAAACGACAAGTGTGCATAAAACTGCCATTTGCAATTTGTAATCAGTAATCAGCAATCAGAGAATAGTGATTAAGCGCATCAGCTTTGCTGTAGTGTGTAGATAGTAGATATTTGTACACATAAAAGTAAAAGACATGTATTTTTTCTTTCTTTCTCTCTCTCTGTCTCGTAGTAATCGACGTAAGTAAAAAGTCTAACTGTAAGAGATATTAATGTTAATATTATGCATTCAAAATTCAAAGAACCTCAGACTACAGACTTCAGATTAGTTTTGAGGTTACAGTGGAATATTGTACATAAATTTACTCATACTTCTCTAGTTATTTAATTATCAAGTATTTTATGCGTTCATGAGGGAAAAGTCCAAGAAATTCAAGATTATTTCATAAGATGGCAAAATATTATGACAATACAAGAAATTACAATGGACAAAATACAAAGGCTGAATTGAATGACTAGTAGAAATATTGAAATGTCATATTAATATTCTTATTCATATTTTCACATAAGTTATATGCAAAACAAATGAAAATGAAAGGGACTGTTAAATATTAAATGATTGTACTTACAGAAGCCTGGATTTTGAGACGAAAGTCGTGATCTCCTGAGTCATAATCCAACGGCTTCTTTATCACCAGAGCAGCTCTATGACTACTTTCCAAACTAAACTTCCCATCATCGTTCCCCTCAATTATTGAAAAATGAATGTCGGAATTGGCTGTATTTCTACATGTAGAAAAGCAAGAAACATTAAAAACCATTAAAATTATTATACTTTTCAAAATTCACAAGTATTTTAAGTTTTAAGTAACTGGAAATTTTATATAAATTGTTTAGCATGTTGAATTTATTGAATTTTTTTTCATACGGCTTGTCCAGGTCGACAGCTTGAATATTCCGAAATACGGTCAACCCGACGGGTGTCAATTCTTCCACAGTCACGTGATATGGTAAATTTTGAAACTGTGGTTTATTATCATTTACATCTTCCACGTAAACGGTTATGGACAGGAAAGATGGCGTCTGAAATGAAACCATTTTTACATCAAATTTAATCACTCAAAAATCATTATTCATCATAAATCATAAGAATAATTATTATAATATTGTTAGCATTTAAATTGTTCTTTAATTCTTACCGTTTCCAGCTCATCTGGGAAGCACACGAGCCGGAATTTAAGAATATTTTGTGGACTATCATTATCCACAATATTTTCTAAACTCCTTCTCAATTTAATTTCCACGGCGTGAGCATTCACCTCCACCAGTGAAAAATACTGAGCATCATCTCCCTAAAATATACAAAAAATAGTTTGTAAAGCTTTATCAATTGAATCATCTAAATACTTATAATATTATGTACTAAAAACTAAAATGTACAAACAAAATACACAGCTATTAAAAAGTAAACATTTTAATAACTGTACAAAAAATACATGTAAAATATCATCTATTTTTCTATTTATGACTCAACCACTTTACTTATTTATTTATACGTTCTTCGTTCTGCATGTAATTAAAAATGCATGTAGGATGTAAAATGTAATGTACAGGAACAGAAATGAGGGATGAGCACATTGACTCATCTTGTTCGAGATTAGATTTTAGATTTTAGTCTACACTCTGTATTCTGTACAAGAGAAAAAGCAATAAGGAAAGGGAGATGAAAATTGAAAACTCTGCATTTCCGTTAATCTACAAACTACAAACACTATCCGTCTTTATCATCATTTCTTATTTCTTGTGCATGATCCCTCATTGAAATTAAGATGTAAAATGTAAAGTGAAATTAATCCTCTTCTTCAGGTGCACAATGTACAATGTACACTATTAAATTAGACACCATTAGTGTGATTTCATACTCAATTTCGTACTAAAAATTTGCAAGGAACTTGAAAACTACATTACTTACACTTTACACTTTACAGTGCAGTGGATTCACAAAAAAAATGCAAAAAAAAGAGTAGAAAAAAAGTGCATGAAAATACTAACAAACAATGTAAAAAAAGAGAGCAATAAAAAATCCAAGAATATCCTGAAGATTCTATATATTCTATATTCTAGATGACTGATTATTGACTACACTCTAGACTGTACACTGTACACTCATGTATTTCAGATTATCCTCTCCACTTATTTATACATGAATACGCACATTTTACATGTTACATATTACATGTGGATGATACACAGTGAAAATAGAGAAACTAGTGCTTAATTTGCATGACTAATCGTAATCAGTCAAGAGACACCATAATACTCTCGATAGATATCTTCTTTTTAATATTATTATTATTATTATCCTCCCTGATTACATTTATCAACAAACTACAAACAGGGTACATACAGAACATACAGAAATGTACAGAAACAAGGAGAAAAGAAAAAGTAAAAGAGTATCATTTTAATTTTAATCTTCTAATGACAAGTTTGAATCTATTAAATCTAAATCTAGGTAAATAAACATTTGATACACACAAGTGAATAAAAAATGAAGATATTAAAGTGTTTAAAATGTGCAGAGACTCAAAACATTAAATCACAATTATTGTACATAATATAGAATCAAGAATGAGGATGAAAAATGATTCCCATAAGTATTTTTTATTTGTCTCTGTGTCACAAGACTCAAGTGTAAAAAATCAAAGGAAATTACGGGCGATTAACTTGATTAAAAGGAAAACAAGAAACAAGAAAGAGGATGGAGAAAAAACAAAGAATAAAGTAGAGATGGTTAAAAAAAAATGAAGAAAAACACTTTTGAAAGGAATATGAACTGAATCCCTGCTGAATTAATTTATTTGTTTACTTGTCTAATTGTTTACTGTTTTTTTTGGACTCCCACTGCACTGTAAACTTTCTTCAACTTTTTTCAACCCTGTTTCTCCTCAAGAGAGTAAGAGTTAAGAGTACAGGATGCGGAAAGTTTACAGTGTACAGAAAGTTGTCTAGTAATATTATAAATAAGAAACAACTATGCACATGAATTTTTACATGATGCATTATTATTACAAGTGATAGTTTGATGTTTCATTGTATCATCAATCGTGAGAAAAAAATAAAGGGGCTTAATTCTTAATTCCTTGTCACTTTTTCTCAACTGAAGGAAGTATTAAAGGAGAAAAAAATGTTGTAGTCAAGAAAGAAAGAAAGAAAGAAATGAAAACGACTAAAGCTATTTTTTTATTATAACTTTCGCTATAACGAATAAAGAGTAATGAAGAAGGATCTTAAAATTACAAATATACAAATGTCAAATATTATTAGCCACAATTTTTCAATTATTATAAACAAACTTTATCGATTTGTAAATCATCTACAATAAGTAAAAAATTAGCTAAGAAATGGGAACTTCTTTTACCTTGTCTACTGATTCTAAAGTTAAATTTCTTCTGTTGTGAACTTCTACTGTCATAACTCTCTCCCCGACGCGAAGGTTTTCGGGGATCCGGACAAACCTCAGGAACTCCCCGAGCGGGTAAAATTGGCATCCTGTTGAAAAAAGAAAGAAAATTTTGTTATTTTTGTTTATACATTTAAATTTGAATTTGAGATATTCATTATTTTTTAAGATATGGAAAACATCATGAATGCTTTGTTTTGAGTTGAGCACTGATCAATGTCCACAAAAATGTTAAGTATTCCAAATACTTCGCATTACGCATTTTACTATCAACTATCAACCGTATGCATGAATTCATGAGAAGAGTAATCGCCAAAATTCACACTTTGCACATTTCACTGTAGAATTTGTGGTTCTCTAAAACTGTAAAAATGGTTTTATTCAGAATTCCGACTCTAAAAATTCGACTGGAGTGAACAATCACAAAAGTACATGACTACAATCTACAATACATCATTCATAACACACCTAACAGATACAGAATAATGAAAAACTCAGTGATCACACTCGTCACTCGTACAGTGTGACAGAGAAGAATCAAACCGAATACAATATGATGAACACGTACAAAGAAGAGAAGAGCTGTCTGTTGTCTGGTATCTACAATGTACAATGTAAAGTGTAAGATTTAAAATGTAGCTGATCGTGAACCATTAAAAAATCGACAGCGTTCCTCTCTTCTTTCTTCATTCTTCATACTTGTTCATACCCTGTGAATTTGCTGAATCATTCAATTGAAACTCAAACTTACAATCACATTGCATCTCTGTACCCTGTACTGAACACTGAACAGTCTGTCTGTTTTCATTTAGAATTGAGCATTTAACACTTGTAACTTGTAGATTGTAGATACAGGCTAAAATCTAAAATTACAAGTGTAATCTGTCTTTATATTTGTGCGGCTTTTTCCATTTTTCACCACACCATATTTTCTGTTCTCTCACCCAATCTCTCAATCTCTGTATACTGTATATTATGCTGCTATATATTTCTTTTGTATCCCATTCGATCGGAATCAGTTTCAGAATTACAGTTACTTTGATTCTTTTGGGATCCCTGACTTTACATGTAAATTGTAAATTCTCATGCTCAACAATCGACAATCGATGATGAAAAGGAATTTTACAGTTTACAGTGTAAAGAAAGTTTACGGGGTTAAATTTGAATTGTCAAGCTGCTCCATCGCGCATCCTGAGTTTAGTGTGAATTTATCCAGAAACCAGAAACCTTTATTCTTAACTCTTAACTTTTCTCCTTTGTCCAGTGTGAACATGACGGACACGGACCAAGCTTAATAGCTATGAAAAAAAGTCGAACCATAGCTCATTTAATGTGGCGTTAATTGTTAATTGTTAATCACTCACTCTCGACTCTAGACTCTCGACTCTAGACTCCTTTTGGTAATAAACCTAATTAGGTTTTAAGTATGTAGGTAGTGCCCTTTAATTTTATATTTTATATTTTATCCTTTAGCATGCCCAATGCCCATTGCCCATCGCTCAATGCTCAGTGATTCCACGGATGAAAATACCTCAAATTGATAACACATGATGCACAAAATAAAACCTCCTTTTGACTTTTGATTCTCTTCTCTTATGTCCGTAGTCCGTGCCATAGTTATATTATGTTACGACCTTTACCCTGTAGTACATATAGATTTAATCATTAGAATCTTCACTCTGCACTCCACATTCTACAGTTTTATCACCATCACGCAACAAACAATACGGCAAAAATAGCCACAAATTCCTCATCTTTGATTACGTCTAATTTCAAATTTGGAGCACCCACAAACTACAAACTACAAACAACAAATGTGAAGCACAAAGCACAGTGAATTTGTCTGACTTGAGCTTTGAGATTTGAAGATGATTCAATGATTTGATATTTGATGTGATTGCACACCTCAGTACCACATTCTACATTATACATTCGTATAAAATATGAACTATGAACTAACTGAGTTACAGTGGTTTACGAGGTTAATTAAGTCGGTCGGAATCCTAATCGTAATCGTAGAATGTAGAATCAATTGACTTGTGCCAGTGCCCACCGCAGCGTCAGTATTCCTATCAATACTACTAACACATCTCAAAATTCAAAAGTCGAGAGTCAAGAGTCCAAAGTGAGGAGCGGAAAGAGTACATTTTTGTATTTTGTAATTTAATTGCAGATGCCTTCATTTCATTAGCTATGGTGAGTGGTCACATCCCATTTACAATTTACACATGTAGGAAACTGACCAACTAATAATAGACTTGTTATTGTTTATTGTTATTCCTCACTCTATTATTATTATTATTATATTTAGTATTTGGTATTTGATATTTCATTTATGATTTATTAGGAAACTTTACGATTAGGATTAAAATGATGCTTCGTTAATCCCTTTACAACCAATTTTGAAAAATGAGGATTCAAATTATAGAATTACAAGAATTGCAATTGGATTTTTTCTAGTCTACATACTAGTGCATGTTTTGAACAAAAGATTTCCAATTACCAACTCCAAGTGTGTGTTCATTGATTTGATTTTTGGTTTTATTTTCAGCACACGTCTTTCCTCACTATTTTATATTTTATGTGTATCACATAAAAATATATCTTCATATCTTAGTCTTTCATATTTAGACAGGTAGAAGAATACGTGCGATTTAGAGATAGTCACTTTTGACTTGTGACCTTTACTTTTGAAGTTCGAACTATATGATGATCACTGCTGATTTCCGATGTTAAAGATTCAAGCGTGCATTTGTATTTATTATTATAATATTTTTTATATACTTGGAATTTAGAGTTTGGACCTCATACAAGCATTTTTTTTACCAAAAAGTAATTAAAAAAATAGTGTGCAAATGGTAATGGACAATAAAATTAATATACTATGTTCACACTCCCAAAATAATAGGATAAAATAAGCTGAAATTCAACGGAACATACCCGGCATCCAAGTTTTGAAAGCTATATTAATTGAAATTGATATTCTACACATGGGAAACTCAAAATTCAAAACTCCAAACTGTTGTCGTTTGCTGTATTGAAAATCGAAATGGAAAGTTTTTATGTACGGTTACAACTTTTTGTAACGTATAAAAAGGCAACAGAAAAGTTGGAAGTTATGCAAATTAATACATAATAATCGCTTCATTTATTATTGTGTGCCTGAAGATTGCACATTGCTCCATATAATTCAATATTCGATTCAACCTATATCTGAACAGTAAGTCATTATTTAATTTCCAATTTTGCTGTTTTTTACACGGGGAAATTACACACAAAAATTGAATGCATAATATGAAAAAAAAGTAAAAAGGAAATGCAAGATTCTTCATGTTTTGCTTGGTAAAAGAATACATATGTGCAACATTTTGTGTATTGTTGACTAGTAGTGTTCTTTTCTTAGAAATGTTACTATTATACATTTTTCATGCTCACATCTCACATCAGATGAGGAATTAGGAGGATGCAACAATAGGAAAATACCATACACCATACAGTACAACGTACAACGTACAGAGGAAAAACTTTTCTCCCTCTCTAAATGCTAAAAGCCATACACATTTTAGGCATTGATTCTGTGAATAAATAAAAGTAACTTAGATATGGAAAACTAGATGAAAATTATCAAACTTGTTCTCTAATTTGACTATATTTCTATTCATGCACCCATTTTATCTTTTCTATTCCAATTCACAATTCACATTCAATATTCAAATGGTAAGGCGGAAGATGAAACTAGTAACGTTTGTACTGTACACATTCTACATTCTACATACTTTGATATTATATAAATTATAAATGTTGTACATTTTAAATTGCAAACATCAAATATCAAATGGTTTGTTTCTTGTGTGTGCAAATTGAAAATGCAGATGCAGTATAAAAGTAACTACAAAATAAAACTGCAGACTTTGATTCTAGACTTTGAGTCTAGACCAATTTACATAAGGAATCACCACCAGGAGCAAAAAAAAATCTCCCCTTCATAATACACATTACTCAATCCTCACTCTCTCTCTCATTCACTCATTCTCATTCTCATTATGAAGAAGAGGAGAAAGAAGATGACAATTCAAACTTCAAATTTAAAATTTCATCTTCTCTTTATTCTTGATCCTTGACTTGACTTGATGTTTGATGCTTGATGGTGATGTTATTGTTATTGTTGTTGTGGGTTGTCAGGAATGTCAAACATCAAAACATAATTACACTCTCCGACCATTCAAGTGTGTCAGACCAATACCAATACAAATACAAACACAAATACAAACATAAGCATCATAAGGAGACAAAGGAGCCATGAAGCATGTGAGTGCATGTGTTACGTGTTACGTGTTAAGATTTTTTTACTTGCTCTTTTACTCTCTGCCTTGGTTTTGGTTTTTTTTTTGTTACCTTTGGGCTTTAGGCTTTTGGGCTTTGGGCAATTGACATGACAATGTGTACTTGTGTACTGTGTACTTTTGTACTTGTGATGACATGGTATTTAGTATTTAGTTAATCCTTCTTTCTCTTTCTCTCTCTCGCTCTCTGTGTTTTGTTTGGACTTTCTCATAATTGATTTCCATTTCGAAATTTGTCACTCACTAAATCAACATTCTTCTTCTTCATCTTTAATCTTCACCCGTTTCTTCTCTTGTATCTTGTCTCTTGTCATTTTTAATAAGTGAACTAAAACATATTCTTTT
>JABASP010002235.1:0-21719 GCA_019776565.1 Sminthurinus signatus | reverse complement strand
GGAATACAACGTATTCATTGTGCATTGTACATTGTACATAAGAAGGGGAAAGAGAATAAAAATTTGAGCCATTGTGATAAAATCAGGATATGAGCAAAAGAGATGGAGAGTAAAACGACGACAACTATCATACGTAATACGTAAGTAGCAAGTAGTAAGTACATGCATTTATAATTTATACATATGGAATATGTTACATCATAATATTATGATGTAGAAACATATTACTACAAAAAATAAAGTATTGTAGAAAACTGGGGTGGAGAAAAAGTATAGAAAAATAAATGTGCCCTCTGACCTTTCTGTCTTTGTAAAACTGTTTGTTACCCAGATTTTATTCATTTTAGCCATTGAGGATGGAGAACGGAGGACGGAGCAAGCCGTCCGGCAAAACAGAAAGCAGGCTAGAAAACTAGGAAACTAGGAAACGGGCGAGATGGAACGAGATTTAGGCTGGGCTTAAAATTCAACAGTAAAAAAAACAAGAAAAGTCAAATGGAAAAAAAAGAATGCGTACTTGAATTATGTTATGAAATGCAGATAATATAATATATAATGTATAAAAGATTGACTACAAATGACATATAGAAAATAGCAAATGTGTATAGCGTATAGCGTATACAATATACACACATGTAGAAAGCTAAAATATTATATGATACTTATATTAAATAGTACATACAGAGTAGCGGACATCGTAATATATTGTAGCAAACTTTGTATGTTATTTTTTTGTGGAATTATATCATACAATATGTAATATGTAATATGTACATCTATAAGTAACAATAACCATGTGTACCTCTGTGTATTGTGTATGTGTGTGGGTTTTTAATACAAATGAGAAAATTGCATGATCCGACTCATATGTAGTCAAAAAAGATCACACACAATGGGCTCTTTTCTCATGTCTACATGTACAATGTACAATGTACAACATACATTTGTTTAAAAAACCCACACTGTTGTAAGTATTAAAAAAATATTACCGTACCTTGTATTTTGTATTACATAAAATATAAAACATGGAGAACATGATATAATATTTGCATACTTTTTTAGAAAAACTTGCAAAGAAAAAACTTGTCTTACGATAGTCTCTGCTATATTTCACCATTTCACCATTTCACGTTCATAATTCATGCATATTTTATACACTGTACATTGTACACCGCTTTCCTGTTTCTTCCTTACTATTTGTTATAATTCTAGATTTTAGATTCTAGACTAAACCAGGAGCAACTTTCAACTTGATTTGAAATACATAATATTTATATTATAAAGCAGAGGCAAAAGTCAAATGACAAGTATAATTCATTTCAATTTTAAAGTTCTTGTACTATAATATATTATTGTAAATACATCATCTTACAATTCGTATACTGTCACTCATAGTTGCTAGCTTCCAATATCCCGTACCAAAACAAAATACCTACAAGATTGTACAATAAATTTAGATATAAATACATATTTAATATTTTTGTTTCAAAAATTCATAAAGACATGTACAATGCACAAACAGTTAAGAAATTTCCAAGTCCTGTACAAGAAAAGATACGAGGAGGGTAAAAAGTATAAATCCAGTGTAAATATGATGTTCTGGGAGTAGATTGTAGTAGATGGGAAGTATCAACAATCAACAGGAGCCCAAGATGAAATTGTCTTACAACTTCCAATGTACAACGGACAAGAAAATCGAGAATGTTTTTAATCACAAACATTGAAACATTGAGACACAAAAGAAGGAGAAGTGGTGCACCTGCCTGCTCTTTATCAAAATGTTGATGATAAACAACATCTTGGTCGTCATAATCATCATCATTCTCGTCATCATCATCATCACTAGCCGAAGCCGAAGCTAAAGTCGAAGTCGAGTGAGCAAGTCATTAGATAAAAAAACTACTACGGGTCAAGGGTAGTAGGTCTTGCCCTCCGCTTGTTCGTTCATTCGTTCGTTTGTCTCATCCATTGAAAAACCGCTACTCGCAAAAAGTGAGCTCTGTTTCTTTCTTTCTTTCATTCTTTCATTCCTCTATCCATCTAGATTCTAGATATCTGTGCTGACCACTTCCTCTTATAGATGTGTAATGTGTACATTGTACATTGTAAGTACGTTATAAGTTATAAGTTATACTTTATGTACACATAAGAAAAGAAAAGCCCCCGGCAAGTCCATCAACAAATACCCAGAGACCAGAGACAGAGTTCTACTCCTTTTCTTTCTTCTTGTTCATAGTTGGACAACAATATTTGCATTTATATTCACATTTTCACTAACACTTCTTTCTTGCTTTCCTTCCATCTATCTATCTATCTATCCATCACACATCACACAGCTTGAATCTTGAATATTTAATCTACATGAAATGCCAACTAGATGAGACATGAGAGTTGAGAAATGAGAGATCAACAGATTACTCACCAATCTACTCTTTTCTTTGGACTTTATACTTTGTACTTTGTACATAATATCAAATACTCAACGTATCAAAGTTGTATTGTTATTATTATTATTATTATTGCTTATTGCCCGGTTATTTATTCATTCATTCATCGATTCTTGACTATGGATTGTCCATTATCCATCATATAACATGTAAAATATGTACCAGCCATTAAACTGCGTGAATTTCATACAAACATTCCTTAGTCATAAACAAAAGCTGACTACCTATTACCTATTACCTATATATTTAATATTTATATGTAGTATATTATTACAGCTTTCCAAGTATATTTTGAACTTGTCTACTGAATGAAATAGCAATTAGTCCAGCAACATGAACAACTTTATACCTACAATTATCACAATTCTCCTACGTGATAATATTTCTTACACCTTTCTTGTCTATCTGAGTCTGTACCATTTACTGTGCACATGAAAGGCAAAACGGGACTCTCATTTTCCTCGTCCCATTCAAACACGCTTTATACTTGATACTTCATATGCTTGATGCAAGTAAAGAGTAAAGAGTAAAGGCTTTGAATAACATGTAAAAATATTTATTCTCAATTCTCAATCCCCGATTCTAGATTCTAGATTCTTGATACTTGCACTCGTTCGACTTTTCATACCATTTCATTTTATTCCACTCCATTCATACATTCATCACTCATAACTCATAATCTTTGTACACATTCCATTCGATAAATAATACATAATATTATCCTTATACAACTAGAAGAAGATATAAAGATCTCTGAAAGTGTTACAGATTACACCCTCCAGTCATACACACAAAATGCGTGAATTCCCAACATCCAACACAAATTGTCATAGATCATTGAATAATGTGGGTAATTTACTGTAATTGTACATGTAAAAGGTAAAATGTACATGTTTATATGCTTGCAATATTTAGTGTGTGTTTCTCTATAGATGTAATTTCTGTATGCAAAAGGTAAAAGGTAAAAGTCATGTGTGTATATTATATATTTTACATGTTTGCAGAAATATGGATACACAGGATATAAAATACTGTGCGTACTGCGTACGCAAGTGAAACAGGATAAAGGATAATCAATAATATTTTTACGAGGGATAAAACTTAAATTCCACATTCCAACTCCAATTCCAATTTTTCGAGCTGTATTCAGTATACTGTATTGTCAATTGTCAATTAACACAACTGCGTGCATCACATCCATGCGCATCATATTTAATATTTATCCTTTATCGTTTATCATATTTAACGCATTGACAATTGACATGTTCTTCAAATATCAAATGTATAAATTCATTTATGGAGACAGCCAACAGCCAACAGTCAACAGTAGATTTATCATTCATCGTGCTGTGAATTCTCATAATCTGATCAACTGTGTGAGTACAGTATACATATTGATATTGATTTGGAGGGATGGAGATAAAAAAATATGCATGTGGATGTGAAAAGTATAAGAAGATATAAGAAGAGATGATAATGATAATTGTCATCAAGATAAAAGTTTAAGATGATGATTTTGATTATGATTATGATAATGATAAAAGAGTGGGAAAGATGAATGATGCAAAGAGCAGAGAGTAGAGAGCAAAGATAGATCTTGTCCGTTTAGACACTTCATTTAATAATGTCATCTTTTTACACTTGTCTATTTTCTGTATTCTCTCTCTCTTTGTGTCTTTCTCTTTGTCTTTGTGTGTCTGTGTGTGTTGCTGTCTCAGCTGCAAAATTCTGTTGTCTTTTTATAAACAGTGGTCTTTGGTCTTTGGGCCTTTTCACATGAATTCCATACACATCACACACCACACTGCTGTACTCTTGTTGTATTTAAGTATGGACAGAGAGTTGAGTGTTGAGTGTTGAGAGAGTCGTACAAAGAATATTATTATTATTATTTTTACAACTATTATTATTATTAGGTGTCTAGAGAATACTGTAAAACCTGAATTGTGTGTCTCTGAAATTACTTGTTAATCCATTGAATTGGAGACAAATATGACTACATGTATGTACACTGTACAGTGTACTCTGTACTTTATACATTATACCTTATACATGAACATATGACTGTTGACTGTACTGTTTTTCCATCTTCCATTCCACACACTTGTCAATCCTGTATATCTACTTCTAGATTCTACATTCTACATTCAACATTCTACGTACTCATTACTCATACAGAGGACAGCATACACAGTACAGAGTTTTTTTCCCTCTTCTTGTTATTGTTCTTCTTCCTCTATCTAAATACATGTTTACGACAATTACGGTTTTTCTATATTCTATATTCTATACAAATGATAATAATAATATAATATAATATTGTAAATTGTATGTGTGTGCGTATTAAAATCTAGAATTGAGTTAACAGTCACTACTCTTTACTCTTTATACAGTATCAGAGGAATGCCTGAAGTTGTCCTTTTAAAATAATTTCATTCTTGATTCTTGATTCCCCCACTCAACTTTTGCTATATCTAGCATCTAGCATTATCATGTTATCATACATTAAAAATATTAGGACACATTTCAGGTATACATTATACATGTCTACTTGTGCGAGTGTGTAAAGAGTAAAGGGTATAAAGAAAAGAGGGAGATTGTAAAGAATTTGGTCCAACAAGAACATGATTGAGCTTTTCATATTCAAATGTTCAATGTTCATGCATAAGTACTTGATTTGTATTTGTAGTTTCAAGTGTGAGTGTGCCTTAGTCCACAGAGTCTACAGTCTACAGTCTAAAGCCTACACTCACACTTTTAGATGAACTGGCTGACTGATTTGTCGTGTATTGAGTATTGAGTATTGAGCAATGAATATTGGGGCTATAAAAGCGGGACTGATACCAATATATCATGAATCATGATACATTTAAAAAAATATGTACATTGCACAACATGAAACAGGTAGATGTCGAGTTTAGTATTTGGACTTGGAATTTCATGGAGCTTAATATCTATAATATACTCAATACTCAAGGTACTGTACATTTGTACTTTGTACGTTATGTTTTATGTTGTATGCTGCATGGAGTATGGAGTATGGACTATGGATTATGGATAGAATACTATGTGAATACTTGTTTATGCAGGAGTGTGTGTGATATTAGCAGTAGTATTATTATTATTTGTTTGATAAGTGTTTTTCTCTCCTTAAGTTATTCCAGACACGAAGCTTGACTTGGACAGGTTAGATAAATGGATAGTGGAAATCCAGAGAGAGAGAGACAGAGGAGTCCGTTACTTTCCTCTTCTTCAACCTTGAGGTACTTCTTTTTCTTCTACCCTTCAAAGTGCCAACGACCTCGTATTGAAAAGAAAAGTATATGGGTGAATGTGAGTGAGTGAGTGAGTGAATGGATAATGGATAATGGATACATGTGTGTAAAATGTATAACGTGCATGGATAAATGGATGGGGGAGATGCAGGTTCTTCTCCATTCTCCATCCTCCATTCTACACTCTCCATTGTTGATTGTTGACTAACTCAAAGCTCAAAGCTCAAAAGCTCAAAGCCAAACACCTATTAATAGGAGACATTCTGACTGACTTTAAACTTTAAATATGGTAAACTGTACCTTTTTCAATGCTTGAGTGTGTGCTGTAGGTCCTTACCAGATGTACTTTTACGCATTTATGTGTATATAAGATTTACCGTATGTCTTGATTCTTGATTCTTGAGTATAGAGTCTTGAGCTGTGAAGAAGAGGTGTGAGCTATCTAAATATCTACGAGTAGAGTGCTGATGATGTCTGATGCCTGATGTGTGATGTCTCAGGTCTGTGGACTGTGGACCCTTTTAAAAACACTGAAACTGAACAGGAAAATACATGTATTTATTACCTATACCTGCTGCACTATACCACTTCCTCGGTCGGAGGATTTCACACAACTTGGTGTTATGTCGGTACTGTGTGATTTTCCCCCTGGATCTCCCTTTTCCCATAATTACAAGATTACAAGAAACAACACTTTTCCTTTTTTCCCTCTGCCCCTTGAATTATATTATACATGGAGTATGGAATATGTGGGTATCTTTTGAGATGAAAAAAAAGCAAAAGAGAGGAAAGTGACCAGAAAACAAGTAACAATTTCACTTGTCTATCAAGAATAAAGAATCAGGAATAGAGAATATAGAAAAAACGCTAATTTAAGAAAATTCTTATTCAACCGTCAACCACAAACAGAATAAAAAATAATTGTAAGAGCATGAGGCATCAAGCATCAAGCATTTAAGCATCAGCTCTCACCACAATAATTATCTTGTTTTTATTCACGTGGTGTTCCTCTCTTCCTTTATCTCCTTCCATCCTTCCAGACCTTCCATTACAATTTAACATTTACGGTACATGAAAACTACATTCCACTACCTCCAACAAAGATCAAAGATACATGGGAGATGAGAACGGAACGGGAAGGAAAGAAGATGTGTACATATATTGTAGATCTGTCTCATGCCTCTCTACTCGATGCGTGGAAAGGTCAGTTTTCCTCTTGATGAACTTGAAAATGGAATGTCTTCACCCCTAAATATAAAAAAATAAAAATGTAATAATAATGACTTGTACCGTGTACCATGTATCATGTACCGCAACTACAAACTACAAACTACAACTATGGCTACGGCTTTGCTACATATAGAATACAGAATAATAAAATCCTTGCAAGATGTGTTATTCTCCAAAGGGATTTGAGTTGAGTTGAGTTGAGCTGGGTCCACACACAACACACAGGCATATAAATTGGGTGATAATGAACGCATAATGGTGTAATCATATAATGATGATGAAGATTATTATTATGCATTATTATGTATTATGTATTTAACCAGTAAAAGGGGGTGACGAGTGATGAGATGAGATGAAAAATGACGTAATGTGGTGCGTAATTAAAATTAAACTAAACTCCATTCCACACTTGTTCTCATACCTTTTTCTTCTCTTTCATTCCATTCCGTTCCGTTGTGTGCTGTGTGTTGTGTGTGCGAAAGGTACGTGATATAAATGGTGTGTACAGAGTACAGTGTACAGTGTACAGAGGAGTAAGATCATCATAATAATTGTACAAAATAATCATCCTCATCATGTTAATAATAGTTATTATTACTTATTACGGCTTCACTCAATGTGCGTAGACGTTTAACACGTACAACGTACAATATTCAATGTACACTGTGCATGTACAATCATACACAATATATAAATACTTCATTTTATACAGTTTGTTTTTTTTGATACACTACATACTACAGATTACAGTTCTTCTCTAAGATAAAATGCGTATGCTTATATTTTTTACACATGTACACATGTTTCAACCTATCATGTATTTTAATCTTGATACTTGTAATATATAATGTAATTTTAAACTATTATTGTAAAATGCTCGGAATTATTTGGAATGCTCCAAAAATGAAACAGATCTATAATAAAAAAATTACAAAAATAAATAAAATATAAAGAATGAAAAGGAAAAAAAGAATGGACTGAAAAAAAACGTCAAGCAGTGTGAGATTGAGAAATTAAGTAATCTGTTTACATGCCGATGTACGATGTACAGTCTTTTATGGTGATGTTTATTAGATGTTGAACCTCAAATTAAATTAAATGCAACTTTTATAGTGTGAAAGAAAGATGAGATGAGACCTGAGATGAGACATGAGACTATTCCATTCCTTTGATGTGAAACAAATGATACTTATTTATTCATTAAAGATGGTGATGAGGATAAAAACTGTTACACTATTTAAGAGAGGGAGAGAAAAAAAGACCAAAGTGGAAAAACAGAGAGGATTGAGGATCACCCTCAAAGATCGCAAAAATCTTTGCACTTTGGTTTCCTTTCCTTCGTTTTCATCTCCGTCTCCAACTCCAACTCCAACTCCGTCTGAGCCTCTGTTCGCATTTCGTAGTTCGTAGTTCGTAGGTCGTAGTTCTAAGCTCGTAGTTGGTATGTTCCTCTTTCATCTCGATTCGTTTCTTTTATTCATGACGGAGTCTGCTGTGGCAACTGAAATGAATTATTCTGCAGAAACCTCAACGAAACGAAGCAGCCATGCTAAACTAACGATAAGTGAATAATAAAAAAGGTGAGCGTTTTTTGGTGAGCGTTGTCAAGCAAGCGAGACAATACATTATGCCCACACACTTACTTACTTACAACACGTAAAAAATCCCTAAATCTTTCCTAGATACTAGTAGATACTGCAGACTACAGACTAGAAACTAGAAACGTAAGACATAATAAATATGCATGTTGGTGCATTTTCATCTTAAAAGAGAAACGTACGGATCGAATATTCATCCATGTAATATTATATTGTGCAAAATGCATAGTTATATTATTATATTCTGGATTTTAGATTCTAGAATCTAAATTCTAGTATGTGCATAAATTGTGAATGTTGGTTTGTACGAGTACATATTATCACATATGCATAGTCTGATCTTTCTTTGTTACTTGGTACAAGTTTGTATTATGTAAATGTGAGAATCTGCATGGCTATTGACATTTGCATTTACGTGTGTAGATTGTGGATGCATGTACAAGATTGAACTGAACATGTTGTATATTATGTATTATCCTCCGTGATACACATTGCACAATACAGAAGATATATCCACCATCTACAATCTACCATCTACGCACTTAATATTTAGTTTAGCCACACTCTACACTCTACACTGTACACTTGATAATACTTATGTTAAGAGGTTTTTTCTTTTTCCTCATCCCGTCCAATCCCAGCTAAAACTCTCTTCATCTCCTTTTATCATCCCATGAAAAGGAGCAAGGAGCAGGCACAAGAAACTATTTACTATATATAGTAAGTAAAAAGTAAAAAAGTAAAAAGCTAGTAACTACACATTATACATTCACCTCAGTTGTAAAATAGTGGAGCGTAAATTAATTTACAAGAAAAAAAATATGGTTTTTTTTTTTAAAAAAAAAGTCTTTAAATTGAGATCTCTTCTTCTTCCTTTCCTCTTCACCCTTCACCCTTTATCGTCTACATTCTACATGATATAATATGTAAGATGTAATATTATGCATACATGGTGCATGTTTTGCATCTTTTATACTTTATGCTGTACACGGTACAGTGTATTGTTCTTGAGAAGAAAGAATAAAAGAAAGAAAGAAAGAAAGAAATGAGAGGTGAAGGGACTAAGAAAAGGAAGGCTCAAAGAGCAAAATACTAATAGCGATAGAAAACAAGTCAAACACGGAACAAAAACACGAGTTGAAATATTTTTAATACACGTACACTATTACGCTTGATAGTTTTAATAGAGATTAAAATGTTAAAATGAACGGTAATTTGCATTCGGTATTCAGGATCATTCAGGATTCAGCATTGTAAATTTTGGATTGTGAGTGAATGTGTACATATTATTATATTGTATATTGAGTATGTATGAGTGTGTGTGAGTGCGTTTTTTTGTTGTCGTCTCGGCTCTCGGCTCTCGGCCTTTGCTCGAGTCCACGTGTATAGATGTAAAAATTTATGTAGAATCTACATATTACGTATGATACATGATATATTGAAGATTGAACGTACAGTGTAAAGTGTAGAGGTATGGATGAGATTGTGCAAATTGCTATTAACTATTAAACTATTACCCATTATGTATTGTTGTGGACCATAAAACACATAAAAAATATGAACTATGAACTCTTACGGATACTTTAATTCATGTGAATGGAATCTAATGAAAACTAAGGGAAAAAATGTTGGTAAAGAAAAGAAACTTGAGGCGACCATTCAACCACATACCACATATGAATATGAATACGGATAGATATGTACAGACAATAGACAATAGACATGCATCTATATGTCCTATCTGGTATTACCACATTTTTCCCCTGTAGACAAAAGGCAGCAGCATAATAAAAGGCGAACAAAAGGTACAACTTGAGTCTAGAGTATTGAGTCTTGAGCAAGAAAAACAACAAATCAATATTATTTGATTTGATTCAATTCAATTCAATGTATTGAGTATTGGAAATTGAGTATTGAGTATTGAGTTCAGTAAAAAGTGGATGGATTTCTGATTGGTCTCCTGTCTACTTGTCTGCTGGTTGCTGGTATAGCTACTCTAGACTCTAAATGTATGTTCAAGTACTTGTATTTTGTACGATATAATATATGTGTTCCACGTACTTGAATACTTGAGCCCTCTGAGCAAACAAACATGAAATAAATGAAACAAGTGGCTTCTTTTGACAGAGGTTCATCCCATTATTGTCATTCAGTGTCATATTGACTGTCACTGTCATCCTCTTTGTCACCATTCACCATCCACCATCCACTTGTATGAATTGTTAGTTGTAAATTGTCAATCAAAAAACAGTCACTCTTTTAGATTTTAGATCCTATAGATTATAGATACCTTTTTCCTATACTGCTATCTTCATCCATCCATCCATCCATATGTCCGTATGATTTTATTAAATTGTATTAAAAACCGTCTCATTTATTTTACATGCATATATTATGATCATTTCACATTTGCTCCGTGTAATAACAATAATAACACTAGTTAGTTAACAATTACAATAATTGACATAATAATCACATTGTAAATTGTAATTGAATGATGGACCATTGAACACCTAACCAAGTGAACAATGAATGTCTGTATGTATGTGTAGGTAGTAGAGACATTTTATCTTAAGTTCCATCATCTCCCTCCCCCAATCTTATCAAAACTCCGTATTCTCTAGATTCTAGACTCTAGATTCTAAACTCTAGCTTGCAAATTGAGTATACAAAACGGAATAATTGTACAAAAGAAGATGTGAAATTGGAGGAAGGTTGATGAAGAAAAAACAGTTTTTGATCCGCTTTTTCATTCAAATCCATCCCATTCAATTCAAACCAACTCAAGAATTAAGAGAAAAGAGTAAACTTTTCCCAATACAAATCACACGTAAGAAAAAGGAGTTGAGAGTTGAGAGTTAAGAGTTAACATTTGAGATCAAGAGTAGGTTTTTCGCTAGGATCTAGAATATAGGATATACGCACTCTGTACTCTGTACTGTTTCTCTACAATAGGTTACATTAGAATTACCATTTCCATTGCCATGGCCATGGCCATTGAAAAGGTGATGAGGTGATAGCATTGTTGTTGTGCAGAGAAGAATCAAGAATCAAGACTCAAGATTCAAGAATCAAGAATCAAGAATGAAGAGACACTTGAATTCCTCTGTATTGCGAATGAGTAAGTGAGTGAGAATGTGTAGTTGAATAAACAAAATACATGTAGAATGTAGATACACACACTTGTATATTTTATAGGATAAAAGAGTGTCTATGGAGAGTGAAGAGTCTCCAACATATTCAATAGTCAACTGTACACTACTACACTAGAAATTCAAGTGCAGATATACATGTACAGATAGATATGTATGTTGTGTGTATGAGTGGTAGGGGAAAGAAATAAGATAGATAGATAGCGTATAATATGCAGAATGCAGAAGAAGTAGTTGTAGTAGAAGCAAGTAGTAGTAGTGGTAGTAGTAGTGTGGGCTGCATTCGAATTAACGGAACTTGTCTTTCTTGACTTGGCTCTGCTATGTTACGATACACTATGCTTTGCCTTGCTTTGCTTTGCTTTGCTTTGGTATGCCTGAGGCCCGCTTCTTCTTCTTCTTCTTTTTCTTCTTTTTCTACTTGTGCTTCTTCTTGTACATAAACCAGGAAGACATATGACTACATGCAGAATGTAGAATGTAGAATGTAGAAAGAAAAAGAAGAAATCTCATACCCCCCTTCTCCTCGGACTCCTCTTTCTTTCTGTCTTTCTCTCTCTCTCAAGTTAAAATGCTCATTATTCTCAAAACCTTTGTCATCATCATCTTTCAGTCAGAATTCTTCATTCCATCTCGTCGCTGTCGCGCTCACTGTTCAGGTGTAAGTTTCCCGATTAACAACTCCTAAGGAGTCAAGAAGAGCCAAGTTGAGTTGAGCTGGGTTGAGTTGAACTAAACTGAACTGAACTGAGCAGTGTGGAGAATTTCAGCTGACTTGGGTTTAAGAGTTGTTGAGTTTGTCTCATCATCATCTGTTCTGTGGTGTCATTAAGGAATCATTATAAATACATAATACTATTATTACTTATCACCCTCACCAAGAAAACACAACTTAATCACTTAAACCTGTGCAGTGTTTTTAAAGTTTACAGTTTTTTTACTCAAATATCTAAGTTTAGAGTATAGAGTTAAGAGTGTGCTCTGGTTATTTATTTTTTACTCAATTGTTTATTTATTTATGTGTGTGAAGTGTTGGTTTAAATGAAAATAAATAAAAGGAAAATTTGACCAGGTTAGTTTTTGTGCTGACCGATATCGATATTGACCGATTCTGAACAATACAGGATTTCCGAGATTTCAGTGGATTCGATCCACATTTATTTATTTAGTTCTCTCCTTCCTTTGTAGAAGAGAGAAAGAACGGAGTAAAGTTTGACAGAAAGATATAAGATATAAAAGTATCAAAATACAGAAATAACCATGTCATTTTTTCCGCGTGCCCACGTGATTTTGGTGGCGTTGACAATCCTCTTGTCGACGAGTAATGATAAGTTTGTGAGTGCTCAGTACGAGGTGTCATCTTGTACGAATGAGGATTCCACGTTTGAATTAGTCACCGGATGGATGTACAGTGCACCGAATGATATTTTGGAGACGAGAGCCGGCACTCTTCAGCTGGCGGATTGTCTCAGTGCTTGCAAATCAAATCAGAGTTGTCTAGCTCTCAACTTTGAAACGGGCTTATGTGTTCTCTTCCGAAGTCAAGCGGCTGACAAACAAGGTAAATTTAACATTTTGTTGATGCACATGCTCAATGCTCATACTTTTTACATTTTACATAGTTCTACCAAAGTGTCCAAAGGTCCACTTTTTAAATCCCGTCTTACTCATTTTTTATCAATATGAAATATCAAACGTCAAAAGTGCAATATTAAACAATGTGTAGAAAAAAAAGGTATCAAGTATTTTATATTAGAGGAAAAAAGATTAATACTGTATTAAATTAATGAAAAAATATTTTTAATTTTCCTAACCGTTTTATTATCAAAGAAATTTTTAGTCTTTTGTATAAAAGTGTAAAAAAAGCTTTAAGTATTACTATGAAATACTAAATATTAACTATACTGTATTTTTAATAGAATTATTAATCTAGAATCTAGAATCGAAAACTTAGAACTTATAATCTATGGATGAACACTGAACACGGATTACATAAAATAAAATGACATGTTTGAGGTGCTGAAAAATGATAGTAATAAGGATAATACAGGAATACCGGTGCGAATGATGATATGATGCTCTTCACTGTTCACTCCTTCGTGTAATCTAGACATTAAATGACTGTCATCAACTCTGAAAGAGCTCAAAACTTGGAGCTGGATGAATATTGAACTTTGAACACTGAACATGCTTAGATGGAGTCTATCTCGAATCTCGAAACTCAAATCTCAAGTGTACATTGTACATTGTGCTATATTGTGTTATGTACGTTATTTTATGTTATATGATGTGACGACATCATCATCAATCATCTCCTCTTCTTTTCTGCTTTGACTCCTTTTGGCACCGCCATTCTCCTGAGAGAAACAAAATATACGTATATACGTGTATGTGAAAGAGAGTGTGCGAGGAAAAAAAGCTCAGTTTTTCTTCATCTCCATCGTCGTCTAAAAAATGTCATGATCTTTCAACCGCAAAAGTGTCCATATGCTCAAAACCCAAAGCTCAGAGCTCAAAGCTCAAAGCTCAACATCTCCTCCGCTTCCTCTCGTTTATAAATATAAATATATATTTATTACACCATCATGTATTGAATCTAGTGTCAAACAGTGTCAAAAGCTCATATCAATAAATTTTAAATGCATCTTTTTCATGTATCATAATGTGCTACACTTTACACTTTAGACTAGCAAGTCAAGCCAAGTCAAACCAAAAGAGTATAAGCAAATTTATATTATGAAATTTTGTGCATTTTATTTTTCGGAAGAAACTCAAGTTTTCCGTCCATTCCGAATCCTTTCAGAACTTTCAGTACAAATCAGTACAAATTACAAATGCATTTATTAGAAATTACCTATAAATATATTTGTGTGATAATATTATGTTGTACAAAGTAACTATTTATACACAATATTTATGCTTGTGTTGATGTTGATATTATGCAGTTTCAAGTTCAAAGAAATGTGATATGTATAGACTATTGGGATTCAAGTAGGGATTTTGGATTTTGTTTCACATACACCATTTCCCCACATTTTTCTCTGGTACTGAGTAATGAGGATATGGATATAGATTTTCCAACAGTATTAAAAACAGTCAACAGCCAACAGTCACTCTGTGTTATTGGCCGAGTCAAGGAACAACAACAGCAACAAAAACAAGAAACATCAATAGGAATAGACAGGAATTCAGCTGTAATATTATACCTTTGGAATTCACATGTTGGAATTCGCATCCTTCATTTCATGATGGGAATGTCGTTGATGATGATGATGATGATGATGGGATTGGTGGTGAAAAACAATATATCATTTCATACATTATAACATAATATTATGTTGACAACATGCAACTTGGTAATTATGTAAATAGTAAATGGATGCACATGGAAGAAAAGCATGACTTGAACATTATCAAATAGGAAAATGAAACAAATTCATCAACTCAAGATTCCACTTTATAATATATTATTTAAGTCTGCATTTTATATGCTGTATTTTTCCTGTACTTTGTAGACATTAATGTATCAAATATCAAAGTAATAATACATGAGTAGTGCATAAAAAATCACAAGTAAATAGTTCAAAAGTGCGTCCGTAAATTATATATTTGCCAATATGACAGAATTTATCAGCATTACGGTTTACTATTTTTTATTTACTATTGAAATGGAACGGAAAGGAAAGAAATATGTGTTTTATACTTTTTCGGGGGTTTCATATTTTTACGGATTTTACTTTATACACACATTTCCTTGAAAACTTTGGTTTTTCAATCCTCACTGGAGTAAATCCATGTCTGTGAAAATATATTATGCGTTGCATTCCATATACAAAAGTACAAAGTATAAAGTAAAAGTAGAATGGAAAATGGAAAATACTTACACAGAGCCTACACCATGTATGTTGTGTGTTGTCTGTACTCTGTACACGAGGAGAAAGATAAAATGAATAGACAAGTTGACGTCATACAACATGTTACATGTATCTCGTACGTTGTACGCGGAACCACTGTATTCAAATTGGAACATCTCCCGTCTCCCGTCGACCTTTTCTTTTACTTTTACTACCAAAACAGGGTCCTCTCTCCACTCCATTTCTATTTCCACTTCTATTTATATCCAGAAACATTAAATAAGTGAATTCGGAGTGCATTTTCCCGTCTCTCCAAATAATATGCCATAGTATAAAAAAAAGTAAAATAATCGAAATGGTAATAATACTTTTGTAATAATATTAAATATAAATACTGTGTGCTTTGTACTCGGGACTTGATGCTCAACTTTTCGATTACAATTCAACTGTTGACTTTGATAGGATTGGATTGGCTTGACTTTCACTATATGAATACTCTTATACGTAGTCTGTAATAATATCTTCTATAATCTATACGATTAATAAATATTGTATGGATTTGGACTTGGGGAAAGGAGAAAATATGCATGCGCATTTGCATATAGATTTAATGATGAATTTATTTGAATGGTAAATGTTTCGTCTGCCCATGTCTTTAAATCTTCATACACTCTAAATCTATGTACTAATGTACTATGTACATTGTAAATTTCTGGAGGCCCCAAGAAAAGAAAAGAAAAGTCCAAGTGAAAGCCATAGCTAAAAAGAAAAAAGAAACAGACAGATTTATACATTGGGCATATATTATACCCATTATAGTGTATGTACAATGTACAAGGTACATTTTTTATTCTAAAAGTAGTTGGATTTTGGATTCTTTATGCCCAATGTTCTCAACGACCCATGTCCTCTGTACTCTGTACTTTATAGAGTGTAGAGTGTAGAGTCTACCGTCTACAGTCTAGAATTTATACGCGCACAAGTAAAATAAAACATGTGGAATTATGTGATACATCTACGTATCATTATTTCTTAATGGGGAAATGAATAAAGTATTAGCTCTCTGTTAGTGCACGTACACTGTACAATGTACAATTTAGAATAAAGAATATACGTAAATGGTAGTAGTAGCTCTTGCTGACTTTTTCCTTTCTCCAAAAAGAAAAAAAAACATGAGGAAGTTGGAAGTTGAAAAGTAAAAGAGTGTAGGGAATGAGCGTTACTCCATCGACCATCGACAGACAGGCAGGCAGACAGAAAAATTCATGTATGCACTGTACCATTGTGCGTATAGATAGATTTCCACGTTCGTCGACTCTTTATTTTATTTTACTTACCACTGGATAGATGGATAGATGGATGGATGGATGGATGGTTGGTTGGCTGGTTGGTGGAATTGAGATGGGATACTCATGAGAGAGTGAGAGAGCCTTTGAGCAAAATATAGGAATACAGAAATACAGGAATACACACAAACGCAAATAAAAATATAAGAACTAAGAAAATATAAGAAAACGCACACGTTAAATGGAGAAATATACGAATACGAATATACAATTTCCTCAGATCCACAAAGAAAGAAAGAAGGAAAGAAAGAGTAAGAAAAATAGAAAGAGAAAGTACAGGAAAAGGTGAAAGAGTTCTCCAATAGCTTTTCCTGTTAACACAACCTACTTGAGTATGCTAACGATTTCAAATTTCAAGTCAACAACAAGAGAGAGAGAGAGAGGACAAAGAAAAAGTAAAGGAGGCGAAGACGACTTGAATCTTTTGAAACCTATATGCACGATGCAAGTATACATCTATAATCTATATGCATTAAAATCCACAGTAATATACTTAATACTTAAAATATTGTACACATGCCTAAAATATAGAATATAGCACACCTATATTATCTCTTTGTACAAGAAGGAAGGGAAGAAGATCACCAGGTACATAATACATAGTACATAGTAGGTACACGGAGAAAAGGAAAGTTATTTTATTACACACGCTCCTTCTTTCTTTCTTTCTCCCTACTTTTCTCCTAGCTACTGTCTACTGTCTACAGCGTTTAGCTGTAAACTACAGAGTACAGAGTACAGAGTGTTAGCTTAGAAGTAACCTGTGAAGACTTTACAATCCACAATTTACAGGAGCTTCAAGCTTATTCTCATATTCTGTACAATGTACAACGTACAGTAGACAGTAGAACTGTCTGTCTACTCTATAGTCTATAGTCTGTACTCTGTATGAAATCGTACTCCAGGTTGAAGATAAACCAAAAGGATTGGTTTAACCATAGCAAAGTTTGGAGTTTGGAGTTTTGGAGTTTTGAGTTTGAATTTCTCTTGAATTTTGCGTGTGTGAGTGACTCACTTTTTTTTATTCTTTACAAATGTACTCGTGTTCGCAGTTGGTAGTCGGTAGTCGGTAGTCTATGGTCGGCACCTCCAAGTACAATATACAATGTAAAATGTAGAATGTACAGCTCAAAGAAATAAAATGAAATGGGAAAAGTACCCATTGATACACGCATTTGGAATTTGGAATTGAGTATTCCTGAACCATTCTTACTTTTGCACTTGCATGTAAACTAGTAACTAGAAACCAGTACTAACGTCACAGTACACAGTACACAGTGTGCTGTGAGCCCTGAGTTTTGAGTTTTGAGTTTTGGGACAGTTTTTCCCTTATAAAATGGAAAACAGAAACAACCACATTCAACATTCACAATACAATAACAGAGGAACAGGAAGCAGGTTCAGTTGGGCTTTTAATGCTTTCTGAATTCTGAATATTGATTCTCGAATATTTTGTATTTTGTACATGCAATTGGATTTTATTCTATTGGAATGGACTGTGGATTGTGGATGCATTTAAATAAGATGTTTGGAATCATCATCGACAATCGTCAGTCGGAACTCAAGTTGAGTTTTGAGTTTTGAGTTGAACCAGTCCAGTTGATATGATAAGAGATAAGAGATGTGAGGTGAAGTGCACTTTTTGTAGCACAAAACACAGAGCACAAGCATATTAAAGTTGTATGTACAGACAGATAAAAACATTGCATGTAGAATGTAGGATGTAGGATTTCATTTTCATTGTTGAGACGTGTCAAGGAAACACTTTTGAGTCGAATTCATTAATAATAATTACTAATACAGATCAAAAATCTACATGTAAAAGAAATAAAGATTAATGCAAATTTACATAAGGAAAATGACAGCTTTCTTTCTCTTCAGTTGATATCGATAAAGAATAAAGACTTTAAGCTTTAAGCACATGATCCTGAGTCCTGATTCCTAAACCACAGTTTCTTCTTCTACATTCTACATTGTACACAAAATCATGTTTGCCCCAAAACTTGTTTCAACATTCCCAATGAACTTACTGTAAATAAGCATGCACAATACACAATACACATGCACATTGTACATTGTACAGGCCAAATGAAGTTGGCGTACTTATCTTTTTAATGACACGCAAAATATATTGGAATCAATTCATGAATTTAATGAAAGAAATCAAAGGAACTGAAAATTGAACAAGGATCACGGATCACAATAAAGCAAAGCAAAGGAAAACAAAACAAAGTAGGAAATGAGCACTCTGTAAAAAATAAATAAAAACAACGGAAGCTTTTCACAACCTTGGCGAACTTGATCAATTATATTGGTATTAAATGTCTACAATCTAGAGGATTTCAGCATCACGTGTGAATAATAATTAATATCATAGAAAAGTGCGTGCCATTTATAAAAGACATTTATAACGTGTATTTGAACTTTACAACTTTGATTCACAAGGATAAGTGATATCAATTTCCAATTTTACAATGTTGATACAATGTTTTCATGACAATGTCATGAGGAGGATTATACATTGTACATTGTACATAGATGCAAAACAGGGGAAATATCATAGAAATAGAGAGACAAAGAATCAAAATTCCCATTATTTTGTGTCATGCATGTATTTTATTATGTACAAATTTGACACATGCAGTAAATAAATATATAAAATGTGTGGTGTGTACAATTTGGAGTTTGTATTTTGTACCACTTTCTGTCGTCACTAGACAAAAACTTTGTGTATGTGCACAACTACGTACACATTCCACATGCAGAGATATTTTAAATAGATGGACTAGAAAGAACAAAAGAACTTGAATCGATATTCTCCTCTCGTCCTGTAACCTGTAATAAATGTTCTTTGATTCTCTCTTCTCCATTTATGAAAACCGAGTGATGTAAAAGTTCATACATGATAGTTTCGAGTTTCGAGGGAACAATAATACCTGTGTGCTGTGTATTATGTATTATATATTAGCCTTAGGATTTCTACTATTTTAATATTTACTATACTATTTAGTTTCAATCAAAATCAAAAATCAAAGCTACGTCATCTACCACCACTTCCGGTGTTTCTATTTATACTATCCGAGTTGACGTCATAAAAGTGCGTTGTACATTGTGCGTTTTGTGTTTGGCTATTGACTTTTACATTTCAATTTTTGACTCGTCACTTTTAAAAAAGTTCAATCTCAAAATTTCAAATGTAGTCCACATTCTCTATACTCAAAATAAATATCAAATGTCAATGTCAAAGTAAATTATTATTTATTATTTGTTATTTCCTCGAAGCTTTTATTAATAATTCTAATAAACTGAATGCCTCTAATAATAATAATAATTGTACATGATTAACAATGAGTATAACAAAAATGCTTCTAAATTTTGCAGAGCTGCTGACAAAATCCCAGTTCCCAGTGTTCACCATGTACGCTCAAAAACTGTGTCTTCCCAGTGCAAGGATGTGCGATCGCTCATGGGCCTTTGAGCTCGTTCGTGGACATGTGCTCAAAGCGGACGGGAAGAAGACGATGCAAATGCCAACCAGAATTGCCTGTCTTGACGCCTGTATTCAAGAACGAGAATTCCCCTGCCGGTGAGTTTTCATTCTAATTGTAAATTGTAAATAGTAAATTGTAGTTCATGTACATATTCTCAAATTCTCAAATTCTCAAATCCCAGATTTGAATCAAAATTATGTCATGTCATTCCATTGTCTTGTCTTTTTTGTTGTAAATTATTATATAAGTAATAAGTAAAAAGTAAAGCATAATATAATTTATCTTCATTCTTCATACTTCATACCACTATCAATATCAGTATCAGTATCACTATCAATATAAAATATAGCACATGCAGAATGTGCGGTTTAGCCTAGCTTTTTAATGTTGAGACAGTGGAGTGGAGAGTGGAGCATTGGAGAGTCTTATCTTTATTCCCTCATCCTTATTTCTTGTTTCCTTTACCGTTTTATTACTACAGATATTATACAATATACAACTTACAATGAAATGCATGTGTAAAAAGTGTTTACAACATCCCATGCACTCACAACACACAACACACATTTACCCTACATCCTACATTGTACATTGTACATTGTACATGGTGTGGTGTAATGGTGCATGTAAAACAATGAATCACCTCATGTACAACACTCATATTCCGAATTTTACAAGCATAAATACTAAATACATAAAAATCCATGTACATTGTACATGTGTTTACATGCATTGAGTATTGGGGATTGAGTTTATGTGCAAATGTGCATGTTTGAGGCACTAGGCACTAGGCACTAGGCAGATGATTAGCCATTAGAATCAAGTAAGGAGCAAAGGTAAACCATAATACACGATAATGTACACGATTCACGAGGCTTTTAAGTCAAGTCGTGTATGATGTAGAGAGTATCAGCTACAAATTATGTGCTAGTTAAAGGAGAAAAAATGATCCCAGAGACCAGACCGTGTTCATTTTCTATCGAGTATTGACTACAGGGGAAATATCTATAATGTAAAATGGCAATGTACAATGTACAATGTAAGAATCTACATTCTACATGCATGTTCATTCCATTTTTGGTTTGTCGGTCAACCAAGTCCAAGTCCAAATCCAAATCCAAAATCCAAGTGGACGACGAGTCATTGAAAGGATCATCATCAACATTTGAAAAATGGGAAGAAGAAGAAGAGGACGAAGGATGTACAACATGTACAATGTGGATACGATACACGATCTACGTTGTCCAACTAGCCTAATCTTACATAATGGACAAAGGATATAAAATGAAGAAGACACAGTGCAGAATGAGCAGAGAGTACAGTGTA
>JABASP010002234.1:0-21735 GCA_019776565.1 Sminthurinus signatus | reverse complement strand
AGTATTTAAAAAAAATTAATTAAGTTTAAATTTCTAGTGTAAAGACATATAGCGCGGGAAACTTGTAAGCACTCTCTCTCTCTAATCCTTAGATGCACGAGTGGATATTCTAAATCTAAGCGATCACATATACTATGTTGCTTTTGTTTTTGGCTTTGCGTGATATTGTAAATGTGTAAGATAAGGTTTGAGCTATTTTTATAGTATCAGTGCTTCCATGTACTTAAATGTTGTATTACGAGTCTCATATGATGTGTTCTTCGTTCTTTTTATATATTTTTTCCAAAATATGAGCTATATCACTGCTTCAAAAGATGACGATCTCGAAAAGTTTCCATTGTGCCTTTGAAAAACACATTAGGATATAATATTTTAATAAAATTGTGATATTGAATTTATCAGAATATGTACATATGTATTTAGATTTGTTCACTTAATGGAAGCACAGATAGTACAATACAATAAATAATAAACTTCCTACTTTATATATTTTTTATTTTTATCTCTAATAGTAGAGTGACTAGCTTTTAATTATATGTATATATATTTCAAACTGCGTAACAAGCTTACTTAGTTTCGGCTTTTTGGTATTTTGAAAGCGTAAAAAAGTGAAGTTTGATAGGATTTTTTTCTACTTGACATTTACAAAAATAAAACGGCCGTCGTAGTTTCTATTTTGACTACCGGCATAACATAATTCATGTATATATTATATTATGCAGTTCAGTTTTAAATCATGATATCATTATATACACTTTGCCAAGAAAGAGAAAGCTGCTTTGTGTACAATGTTTTATGTTCCCAAAAGTTTAGACGTATAGTCAGTGATTTTTCAAAAAAAAAAATCAACATGGCAGTACAAAATATGACTAGTGAAATAGCATTAGAGTTTTAATATTGCTTATAAATACTCATGATTATATGATATAGTTTCTTACTCGTAGTATAAATGCAGGATTGAATAAATGAAAGTTATAAATAAATACAGTATTATTCAAGAATTACCAAGTTATTACTTTAGGAAGATGAGTAGTAAAAGTATTAGAGTATATAATATAGAAATTGTTGCTGTTTATTGTTGATGCTTGTAAACTAACTACCGCGTGCTAATAATAACTAAATATACAGTTTAACAACTAAATAATTGTTATAAAAATTGGCTCTAAATATTTATTATTATTATGGAATAATAATAAGTAATCTATATATCTATTTATCATATTATAGTTGTTATTATGTGTATTTGGTTTTTGTCTATATTATATCCTGAACTATGCACACGTTATTAACGTCTTTCAAAATATCATTACATATACATATTTAGAAACTATTTAGGAGGAAACTAATTGATTTTTCGGGTTGTACTTTCTTTCAGGTCGCAGCACGTAAACGTTTGGAAGAAGTATTACTTCATATGTTCCTTTTATCCTATTTTAAATATTTTTTGTATTATTTATTTAGTTATGAAATCCAAATCATTTTCAAAAAAAAAAAATCCATCATATTATTTCATTTGCTAGAGAAAATATTATAGGTATAGTTGTAACTGATAGAAATAGAAGTGAGTAATAAATGTTTACAAATTGAAGGAACGTAGAAAGTTTTAGAAAAGTAAAAGACAGAGAGGAGGATGAGGAAAATGTGGAGGAGGATAAAAAAGACGTTGCAGGAAATGTTAGCTATTATTATGCTACTTTTTTATGGTCTTACAGTGGGTTTTTCCTGGATTTAAAGCATGCGAGTCTATTTATCAACATATACACATGTAATAAGTGTAGTTGATTTCCTCAACCATGTATGAATATAATATTTCAAAAAAGAAGATTAAAGTTGAATTCTTTGTTCTTCACATTCTAGTACTTTACAGCTATTTTAAAGAATAAGACTAACAAGAATAAGTTATGGTAAAAAAAATTTTAACCTACAAATTTAGAAAAAAAAACCCTTTAGGTGTTTGATTTCGTAGTATTAGCATACGAAGCCAATTCATAATCTTCTAGTTAATTTTGTATAGTCATGTTAATAAGCACAATATTTTATGCATGTTTACATTTATAAGTAGTAAGGAAAATTTTTTGCATGAATATTTTCGTAAGATTCCAATCTGAATTTGTATCTCAAATGTAACAGCATTATACATGTTGTATTAGACTCTAACGAGAAGAAAATGGAGTCTTCTGATATTCAAGATAGATTTTTTGGGTAAATTTAGATTTTCTCTCTAGTTGTGTACACTGTACATTCTAACCTGTACTCTTTATAATGTAACTTCATATGTAATCGCTGAAGATCTACTGTGTAAAGGGGGTAGTGTACGATCATATGAGTACATTTAAGAAACAGCTAACATTTTTTTTGTATCTTCATCTGACGATCTCTCTCACAGTCTTCACTACAAATATTCCTATTCGTATTTTTGTTTCCGGCAATTTTTCCTTTGCCAGTTTTTTTTTAACTAGATGAGTTAATAAGCCACATGTAAGATGCACATCAAATTCATTTAGTATTAAAGATGTTACGTATGTGCCAAGGGCTATAATACGGTTAATAGTTAATATGCATAATATGAAGATATATATTTAGTTAGTTAGTGTAAAGCTAGTGTAGTCTTATCATGCTGATGGTTGATGGACCTTTAAAAATGTAATTTTTGTAGTCAATCTGTTTTTGAATCATTTTCATGTACATCTGATGTACATATATAATATGTATCTACTAGGTGCGTATGTTTTAGATAGTTTTTCTTCGTCAATCATAGATATAATATGGAGGAAATAGATACACAAACATATGATAGAAAGAAGAAGATTTGTTACATCACAGGGGCATTCTGCTAAAAGATTGCAAGAAGCAGTAATAATTATACTTTATGTCGAAAATTTTGTGTGCAGGTATTTGGTTTAAAAAAGTATCATAAATCAGGAGGTGTTGAAAATAACGTCTGTAGGCAAACAACAAGTTTAGAATTTAGACTAAATACGATGCTTTTCATTAGAATACAGTTGTATTGTGGCTTATTTGAGCTTATTGTTTATTGGGCAAAAAAAAAAACAAATTCGTATCGAGCGATCAATATATTTTCAATTACATTACTCAAGTTGAATGTTGAGTATGCATATTAGCATTTCCATGAAACTGATGATATTTTTCAGTAATAGATATAAAATCTTACATATTTTTGTTTTCAATCTTTATATTAAAACTACTGGTAATAGGATAATGATATTGGATTTTGAATGTGATTTGGTAAATAAAAAAACAAAGCATTAACACAGTGATAATGTGAACCTATAATAATCATAATAAAAGGAGCGCAAGAAGAAGCAATCGATCATCGATGCCAAGAAGGCTGAGGTCCGAGCTCGTCTTGAGCAGGCGGCCGCTCAAAAGAAGGGAAAGAAGGGGTTTATGACACCAGAACGTAAGAAGAAGCTCCGACTTTTGCTCCGTAAAAAAGCCGCTGAAGAGTTGAAGAAAGAACAAGAAAGAAAGGCCGCCGAGAGGAGAAGGATTATTGAGGAACGTTGTGGTAAACCCAAGAACGTCGAGGATGCCAGTGAAGGTATGAGAATTTTAATTTTTTTTCACATTATCACCATCTTACAATTTTTCAGTACTACCATGTACTATCATCGTTATTATGTTATTTGTAAAATAATTACCAACTGTTGTTTACAGTTTACACAACATGTTACTTTATTGATTCTATATTATAATATATGTGAAATTTTATGTCAAAATATTTTTGATACAATATTCAATTTTTGAAAACGTATAACGTGAAAATCAACGATTGTTTTCTCCAGTATTCCACGCGGGTGCCATGATATAATGTACACTAGTATAAAATTTGTCTTTTGATAATTGACTTTTATTGATTGATTTCCTGATTCCATAAAATACTATATATAGGTTAAATTTAAAATCTACGATATATTTTGCGGTTTCAGTTTTGTCCTAATTGAAAACAAAATGTTTTTTATAAATTCCACAGTAATAAAGTAATTGAAGTATAGGGTTAAATTTCTTAAATATTTTTGTGTAGATTTTAGTGAAAATATTTCAAATGAACAAGTAGTGTTAAATTTTTTTTAAATAATACATTTACACTAAATGATTATGTATAATGTATAGTTCCGTTGAATAATACTGAAGTATATAAGTTTTATGACAACTTTATATATTATACATAAATCTTTTTAAGGATTTGTATTTTGCACAGTACTTTATTTTCTACAAAGGGTAAAGATAATTAGAAACTCGTTTTTGTAAAATAGTAATAACATAGGAGCTAATATAACTACTGATTATGTATAACTAAATTTCAATCTAGCTAACTATTCTAAATTCTCTACATTTTAATCCATAACTCTTTCAATAATAGCTCATGTATTATTCCAATATAATATTATACAAAACATAATAAGCTGTACTTTTATTGTTGAATGTGGTAATATAGTAATGAAATTTTGTGAACAACTACTGTAAGTTAAAACTTGTACATTTGAGGTGTTATAAGTATGTATCACAAAATTGAAATATAATTACTATGCAGGAGATTTGAAAGAAATCATAAATGGTTATCATAAGCTCATTTATGATCTGGAGGATCAAAAATTTGACTTGGAGTACATTGTTCGACGTAAAGACTTTGAGGTTAGATTTGACAAACTTACAAGTCAAAGGTTCTTTTATCTTTATTATTATTATTATTAGTAGTATTCTTACTTTTATTTATTTTTTTTTCGATACTGTATGTATTGTATATATATTATATATTTTATTATATTTTTTTCTTTTTCCTTGTTTTGTTCAAAAAATTATACAACTACTGATTATGATTTTGAATTATTATTCTTCTTTGATGTTTTATTAGATTTTAGTTAAAGAAGAGAGAGAAATTTATAGGAGCAATTCTACATTTTAAACTTATGCTCCTACTAAATGAGCTCGATTCTATCTCTTCTGTATAGTATATAAATTGTAAAAATATAATGACAGGTTTTGTAACACTATATACAGTACAGTTAACTATTTACACTGCATGACGTAGAACTAAAGTTGCACAGATTTAAATTCTTTTTCTCTTTCTTTCTGATGCTACCTGTATTTAATTCTGTCGTATAATGATACGAGTATGCGATATTATTTTATTGATTTGTAGATCTGCATCTCTCGAGATTTTATTATTATTATTTATTATTTTGTAGCTGCTACTCAAATCTCAAATCCTATTATATTACCAATATTTCACAATAATAATAATTATCATAAATTATTATTGTTCTTTTGAATAGTAGAATTATTCATCCGTATCCATCATATAATATATTATGTACACAGTGAAAAATGTTAACACGTCAACTTCATTGTTATATCAAATGATATACACATATCTTACACATGTTTTAACTGTGAAAATGAAATTGATTATGTAAAATCATTGTGACGAGGGATACCGGAAAAATAAGTTGACAAATATATATATATACTCCGTATTTTCCTAAAGAACCAGATATAAGAAAATTAGGCCCACTATAATAAGTATATCTACTATTATGTAGACAATATCAAAATTTTCTGTCTTTGATTGAAAATTAATAAGTAGTCATTGGTGTCACAGTTTTATATTTTTATTAAGAGAATCAATCAATGTTGTTTTTTTTCTCAAAAAGGTTTCATATCGTATTTTCTCCCCAAATTATGAAAATATAGGTACAAATGTGCAAATACAAAAGTATACTAGTTACAACATCATACTGTGTGCACATCAGTAATGTTATTTAGGATGAAATTAGACGCGGAAAACTTTTGCATCCTGTATATATTTATGTATAATATATTATAGATGTATCGTATATGTTTGTTCATAATATAGAGGATAGTAGAGCACGAAATAACAGGGAAATTATATTGAGCTGAATTTTGGTTTGTTTCAAAATTCATTACATGTTCAGACTTCTGTATTGAAAAGACGAAGAAAGACTGGGAGGAAAAAGAACCTTGGCGAAAAGCCATGAAATACAGAGAAAAAACTGCTGTATGAGCTATTTTCAATTTAAACAAGACTTTACATTTACACTCTAGAATAACGAGCATAAACTGTAACGCATGTTTACGTAGGTTTTACTTCAACTTTTTTAAACCGTGTCATGAAAATTTCTATATGTTATATACATATGTAACCAGTATATATGTATGTTTTTTGAACAAGATAAACTGTATTATTTTTAATAAAAACTATACGAAGAAGCATCATAAGATGAAATAGGCAATAGTCTAGAATGGAATAAGGATTGGGAAATTTTCGCAAAATCCGTTTAACTTTTGAAAGATTTTAGACATTAGGAATCCATTCATTGTTTTTCAAACGAATCATATATCGTTTTCACAGTTAAACTATGTCACACATATTATTACGCATAAAATTGTATTTTATGTAGAAAATTGATGATGAAAAATATGAATAATGCAGTATAATGCTACTCTAAAACATATATAATTATTACTAATTTTCTATCTTTTTTGCGAGTAATGTCACTTCATTCAATTCAAATCTAAAGGAAAAAATTTAAGCTTTGGTATAATATTAACTCTCGGTTCTACATATTATTATACACATAATAATATGTATGTTGCCCCTAATTTACCTATATTCTAATGATTAGTATCTAATCCTCTATTAAGACAGCACATAGTAAAAAAAATAAATATTACACATACACATAAATATATATATATATATTCAGTATTAGGTCACAGCTATTCCTTCCCATTCGTTTACGGGATATGTGTTCAACTTACATAAATGTATGGATTTATTTATAGATTTGTATCGAATTTTAAAGACAAAAGAACACTATGTGGTTTTACTCTACACTCTATATTACAAACTTATACTTGTAATATATTAACTCATCGCTACAACACAGGGCTGCAAAAAAAATATTACTTAAGAGTTGCTTTTAAATTATCCCAAAGATACTCTAAAAAATCAAATAATAAATTATAAAGCAAACTTAAAAAATGAATCGTTAAATTATAATAAATATTGAAAAGAATCACGAGTTAAATAACAAGGTACAGTATTATAGTTTCCAGAACAGGAACCATGAATTCAACTAGGACTCAAAATAGTGTTTGCAAAACCATATGATTTATGATATTGAATTGAATTTTAAAGCGGATCAAATCAGACCAATTCTTGAGGAATATAACGCAAGGCTAGCAAAATTGGAGGATGCCAAATATGACCTGGAATACGCAGTCAAAGTCAAAGACTATGAGGTACAATTCTTATTGAGTTCGGGTTTTTACCTGATCCAATGTGTGACTGTGCCATGCATTTCTTCATTCTTCTTCTTTTTTTTCCAATGATAACTGTATGGAATTGTTATGAAATGTATTCGTAAACTGTTGCTAAGCATCTTGCACATTATTTTTTGAAAGTCTCTTGGGCTGAATCTCGTATTGGAGACGTCTGTAATAATATGTATTATTGCATCTGTATGATAATTTATTAATTCTTATGGAAAAAATTTAATTTGATAATAATGTATCGATCTCGTATATGTCTGCCTATTCAATCTGTATATCTATCTATCTACCTTTCTTTCTATCTATCTATCTATCTATATTTCGTTCTGTCTCTTCATATTTTCTCGACCTCTACAAGTCTTTCATTAAGTACTAAGTAAACCATTTTTCAATTCCACATAATATGCATTTTAAAAGTTAATACTTTCGTACCTTTTACTTGGTATAATATAACATTTTCCGAAACCTGTATCATTCTACTCACATGGTACTTTTATAGGTAATTTTTGACTAAATATATACATACGTATACGTAAATAGGCATGCACCATTTATATTTTCTATCCAAGTTCTTTAAAATGTATTCCTTTCTCTCTCGTTGTATAAAAACTTGTAGGTTTTGTTTTTTTTAAGTGTTATAAACAGCTCCTTGAATTTATCAGTTCAGTTTGTTAAACTTTCTCTTTATAAAATAATTATTATTGACTATTTCTAAAGCATCCGATTTTTTATTTATTGATTTTTTTTTGCTGCATTGGCTTTTCGTTTAAATTTTGTATAGCATCAGCATCTGCAGTCAGCCACAAAGAATGATACTATTTGTCAGAAAATAATTAAATAAAGTCGAATTTAAGTATAAAAAGTATGAATGCTTTAAAAAAAACAGACATTAACCCCTGAAACTAAAGTTATAAATTTTGTCAAAATGTCACAATTTTGACCAATAATAATAATGATGATGATGCCAAGTAATTTTCTATGGATCTATTTTGCATTTTGTAATGTGTATAGCCGCATGAGTTATATATTTTTCAGTTGTTCTAATGAATGCAATTTTTCAAAGAGATAACTCATTTGATGGGTACTTTTTGTTTCTAACCGTAAACCATGGAGTACGTTATGTATACATACAATGAGGAATGAGGATAGTGGAATGAATTTTTATTTATTATTAGTTTAATATTTAATGTTCTTTTTATTATTATTTGGTCATTGCATCATTCATGTTTTGATCACAGAAATGAATTGAATCATAAAAAGGTACATGCAACACGAATATTATGCAGTTACTTTTTACGTATATAAGCATTCGAATTAGGAATAGTGTTCATAATGCAAGGTGTGTGTCCTCATAAAAAATAAAGAAAGAAAGGCCCGGTGAAAGTTTCTCCTGATTGTGAAATTGAATTTTAAAGAACTTACGTTATACCAAAGTGGTATGTACACGTTACAGAGTCTATGTATCTATATATATATATATAGTGTACATAATATTCTGACGCTTAAAGAAGTATTTAAAATATAGTATATACCAGTACAATAATGTACAAACAAAAGTGTGTACACAACTACTGTAAAATATTGTAAACTTTGTGTATATACATTTAATATCTTATATTAAGAAAGTAAAGTGTTCCGTTTGGATTCCCAGTTGGGGGGAGTGTTTGTTGTTGTTGAAACAAACAAAGAATTTGAATTTTGAATGTTGGTTTTGGTTATGGTATATTATGATCTCTCTAGCGGAGTTGCAGACAATATGCAAGGAATACCACGCAAAAACTCACAAATTAGAAAGTGAAAAGTATGATGTGGAATGGCAGAACAAAGTCAAAGACTATGAGGTAAAACTATACACAACACCAATTTTCGACTACTTTTTTTTTTTTTTTAAAAAAAAAAAAACACTCTTTACCTTCAAATCCGTGTTTCTGTATTTTCATTGTATTTTTTCCTTAAAATATATCATTTAATTTTTTTTGTTAGTTTTGAAGTTTACGATAGCATATTATTTTTCATTAAAGCTTCAGTCTACCGTCTTACCATACAATAATAAGTAGTTCTTATTCTTTTTCTTTCTTAACTGTAATTTTAAACATTGTCTCGAAAGTTCGTGCCAAGCAATATTATTCTTATTATTTGATTTTGTCATTTCTCTATATATTTTAGGTATGTACGTATAGAAAATAGAGATAGCAATAATGCTAATGCTATTTACTGGATAAACTTTCTTTTTTTTTATTTTTATTTTTTGTTTCGTTTTCCCTACTTCCCCTTTGTTTTTTTCATTCAGTTATGGAACCTGTACGTCTTTGCTAGTTGAATATGATTTTTTTACACATTTTTAATCAAATATACGTTGCGCAAATTTTGCAATTTCCAAAGCGTCATTATAGAGGCGATTACGTATATTTTTTTCACTAAAATAATGAACATTGTGGAAATTTTCTTTTCTGCCATTGTGATTTCAATCAAGTTCATATATAAACAAACATTACAATTTTAAATATCTACTGCCAAATCACTCTATTATATTATACGTTTATTTGAATATTACAACGAATAACTTGTGAATAATAATAACTCTCATTTGAATTATAATCTCACTGATAATAATGTGTACAAATGTATTCCATTATTATTGTTGATACCAAGCCATTCCTTATCTGAGATTATTATAAATTAAAATACTTCCTATAATACATTGTACACTTTATGTACTTATTTAACATTTTACGCAACTAGACATGATTTGATCATGTGTATATATATATGTATATGTATTTGTGTATTACAATATAATCGTAATAGTGAAACTGTTGAGTAACAATGTAATTGACACAAACCGATAAAACATGGTTTTTGCTCTTTACTCACACTCCCAGTTTCGTCATATATTATATATATATAGTTCTTTCAGTTTTATGGTAATCATACCAGTTCCGAGTCCTTCAAATACTTGCAATTTTGTAGTAAATTTTTCTGTATATTAAGTTTGATATGTAACATTTTTAATTGTGAGTTTTGACATGTAAATATTTTAGGAGCCAAATTTTTCAAATTTAGGATTTTTCAAATTGACATCTAATAATGGAATAAACCATTGAATGATTTTTAAACTTTGTTTTATTTCACAAATGACATTTGAAATATTATTACCACTTATAATATATTATACTTAAAAATGATATATTATTAGAAATTTGACAAAGTAGCTTTTTCTAGCTTATTTGCAGGGAGATGGTGTAATAATTTTCGTACAAATACAAGTCTTATATATGTTATTTAACTTCTATTACCGATTTGACTGTGGCATTTCAAGTTGAACAAAGAGCCATGTAAGGTGAATACGGAGAATCAATCAATAAATTTATAATAGCAATGGGATATATTATGATTTTTATCTCAAGAATTGGAATTTCACATATCATGCTATTATTGTACGTACATATCATATTATTATTGTACGTACTTCTTACTTTCAAGGAATATGGGTTGGAGTTAGTTCTGATGTGGTTTTTCTGATTCTATGTACTATGTATTCTCTCTTTTACTTATGACTTGAATCATAATATTGTTATAGAGGATCTTCAAGAAGTTTGCAAGCAGTATAATGACCGTGTATTGCTATGCGAATCACAGAAATGGGATTTGGAACATGAAGTTCGAAAAAGAGACTACGAGGTTATTATTCTTTCTTCTAAAAATTTTCTTTATATACAACTTTTAGTCACTAAATTTTCATTATTCTAGTCAATTTTCTTTAGTTGTTTTACAATATTAGCGAAAATACTACTTATATATATATATTGCGTTATTACTACATACTTTCTTTGTTTTTCTTTTCTTTTGATCTTTTTTTTTTAACTAAATCGCCATCTGTAAAAACGTTTTTAATCCATAAGATTCAAAATGGATTTTTTTTTCACTTCAACCTATTATATAATTGTATTATGGCCCAGACATGAAATAAAATGATAATAGCACTAATAATCACTTATTATTGTTATTATCATCTTTTCGATAAGTGTTAACTCGTGCTTTACTTTACGAGTATAGCTTACAAACTGTGATAAATTGACGTTTAATCTTATTACAGGTTTCTATCAAAGTGTAAATATCTTCACTTTTTTATTTTATTTAAAAACCAAATACCCAATATATAAAACATTATGTTTAATGTTTACTATAGTTTACTTATGTTTTTTTTTGTTTTGTCAAATGATCCTTTTTTAATTTTATTGTTTTATGATTTACTTTTTGATGATGAAAAGGGAATATTTTTCTAAAAGAGAGTGATGTGAGGGCTTTAAAGCGCTATAGTTTATAGCATTGCCATAAAATGTAGGCCTTTTTTGCCTTGAACCAAAACCAAATTCGTTGGGATACCTCTGTATATAATTGTCTGTGTATATTTCATAAGATAAAAAAACAAACAACGGACTTATATAAATATATAAATATATGGCTCTATTCCTTTTCTTGCTTTTTAACGGACTTAATGGATGTTATTACTTCGTGTATTACTTCATGTTCACTATTACTGTATACTATATTATACGTGTCTTTCAACTTTCTCCGTATGAGCATTAAAGTTTCTTAAATGTCATACACTCGTTGTGTATAATGTATGTATGTGTACATGTGACTGTGTATTTTTAAGCCCTATACCCGAGTTCATTCGATATTCTTTAACTTTCTCTTCTACCATTACTGTTTCGTATATTATTTGATTTACTCGGATTCGCCGAAAAATTTCAGTGGAGGGTTTATTCATTCAACGTCACATGTATATGTAGATCATTAATAATAATTATTATTATTATTGCCGTTTATTTGTATAATCTTTCATAAATAATTAATTTTTTGAGCCATAATAATGCGGTATATATCCTGTACAATTTTTTAATACCACAACTTTGCCATGTACTACTACTAATGATACGCACAAAATGCGTTACTATAATGTATAATATCGTGTTTATTTGTTGCTGCTGTGACACACACATTTACACATATTAGATGTTCAAGAGAAACACAACAATGATGCAACATATTGCCATTAGTATCCATTTTCTTTTCTTTTTTTGTACAAAGTTTTTTTCACCAGATTTGTCGCACATTGTTCAGTATAATGTTTACTAGTACAGTAATTATGTAAAATAATATATTGTATGTTACATAAATTGATGTCGTCTTATTATCTCCCTACATACATGAAAATCATTATATCTGTATCTCATTACAACATTTTACGTATTACATGTATATTAGTTTTGTTCTTTGAACGTTTTATCTTTCATGTTGTAAAGTTCAATTTGTTTCAATGTACACAAGTTTACAGGCTTTGAACAATCACATTTTTATTTCACATATCCTAAAATTTTGACACAACATTTTGAAATTTTCTTGTCCTGTCTAGCCATCTTTTTAATATTATTAGTAGCATCCGGCTTCTTTTTTTAGGCATAGGTTTCTTTTTTCAATACTTTTGTCCATCATTTGTATAATAGTTTTAAAATCCTGTAGATTGCCAGTACTAGTCTTCAAAATCTTTCCCTGTATTATATTGTCTTTATTGCTTTCTCTCTTATTCCCATTTTTTTTTTACTTCTAAAACAACTTGAACATCGCAAAAAATGGCAAAACTTTAAACTATTGGTTTTATTTAAGCCTTGATTTAAATAATTACTTCAGTTACAACTATTTGAATGTTTAAAATTTTTAAATACATCGAATTAGTATCACTAAATGCTACTTTATAACAACTTTGTAATTTTTTAAACAATCCTACAATTTTCCGTCAAAATTGATTAAAGTTTCAATTGTGGGTCATACGTGCTCTCGTGGGCACTTGTATGTTTTTAAAATGTCTAGTATAATATAAAGATCAGTCAAATAATGTCTGTTCTGAGATATGAGATACATGAAAAAAAATATAGTCACACAAAATCCTCTAGAAAAAAAGTCTATCAATGATTATATTATATACAGATAACTTAGATGCCATCCGTTCCTTATGACACTAGGCAAATGAACAAAGGAAATTTCAATCTATTATTATGATGTATGTATTACGAATATTCAAATATACAACATGTAGTTAAAAGGGGGGTTTGAAAATTACCCACTGTTCTGAAAATGTGGTCTTCATGTAGAAAATTTACCAATAAGTGTAGAAATAGTGTAGTTTTATAGAATGTTATTTCATTATTTAATTTATGGCCCATTATACAACAAGATCAAAACCTATTCTAATGGGCTAGCCAAATAACACTGCGTATTTTTGAAAGCAAAAGTTGCTACCGTTTACTTTCTCAAAATACATAAACAACAGTGTTTTAACAATCAATTAAAATACCACTTTACAAATATGCAGAAATCAAAACCATTTGTGTTTTCTTGATTCATCTATTCCTTTCCATTCAAGTTTATCATTACCCAGTTTTACTGTAAAGAGTGGAGTTCTTATTTAGAACCGAATTTGTGTAGTGTTAGATAATTTTTCTCACTTTTTAACATTTTTTATTTCTAAATTAGGAAGGCTAGAGTCTAATGATTTAATTTTTGATTTTTTTCAACCCTATATTTCTTACCTATCTTTTCATTTATGTGTATATATATGTATTCGTATACACTTTGAACATAAACATGTAAACACACGTAAAAGAAAGCATGCCTTTTTAGGCATACTTTCACTTGATCGGATTTGAATATATATAGGCTTATTAAGTATGACGACTAGGCCGTCTGTTTCCATTATTTTATTTTTTTGGACGGTAATACAAAAGGACCTTTTCCTAAATAAATATAGTGTTCTTTTTGACACATTCATTTGATATGTAAATTCATGCAATATTGTTTTAGGATATATTTCTCATAATTGGTAAAAGTTCGAAACAAAAGGAATTTTTTTTTGTTGATAATTTTCATTATTTTTTTCTGCCTATTTTCAACGGAGCAATTGAATAGAGTGATGACCTTTAAGAAAACACAGAGATTTCACTACTATTAGTCATTTTCTTTTCAAAGATAAAAAAAGGCCTACATTTTACTGCTATTTTTTTAATCAATTAATACATAATTCTACTATTGCAATGTTCACAAACTTTGTTAAATATTCTCAGTTCTATCCATCGTCAAATTGTATCATTATCATTTACTAGTGTAATATCGTATTTTTATTTTTGTATATAATATATACTCTTCAACAAAAATCTCTACAATTTTAGTATCATCTTCCAAATCCGGAACAAAATCCACATGATAATATCTTTGATTATGTACAATGTGATTGATGTAATAACTTAAATACTTAGTAATTTGCAAAAATATACTTTGGAAAAAACATGTGGTGATACTTAAACTCACACATATATCACGACATGTACCAAAATTCTATAGTATTATTAGTACATCATAGCAAGCGTGTATATTGTATTTACATAATTAAATATGTAGGGAATCCAATGGAATGGAATGCCAACATGTCAATTTTTTTATGGATTAGTGCTGTATTCAAATATATGATGTTATACAGTTTTCTAAAAAACAAAAGTAAGTGGGAACACATCTAAATGTGGATACAATATCTCCCTGCAAATGACAAAAAGAAACAAAGTGCTAGCCTATTAGAAAACACGTTTTGTCACTTTCTGATGCTCACTTGTAAAATATAAAGTGTGAGATTCAGTACGTTCTAATCTACACTATAATAATAATTGAAAATATCATCTTATTTACATACAGAAAATAACTTCATGTAAGTGGTTAGAATAATTTGAAATTTGGTTTGAAGTATCACTGCTATATTATTCAACATTTCATACTAGTACTTTACGTGTAATAATTGTAATTTAATCATAGTTGTAATTGTCAAACCCCCCTTTATTTTATTTTCTACATGCATACATAAATACATACATATATATATATACATGTATATGCAGAATCATATATATTAGATTGGAATTTCTCACAAAAGTTTTTTTTGTTTTTAGAGTTTTATTCATTCTTCTTCCTACTTAAAAAAAATTAAAACTTTGTCGTTTACCTTGATTAAGATGAAATACAGTTTTTTAATGTGACTAATATCTATTAAAGTAATTATTATTATTATTAGTCCTTTTCCTCCACTTTAAAATAATAATAATAAAACATCTTTGTACCTTGCATTCAATACCGTACTTTCTCCACTTTCCCTTTCTATGTCTGTCTAGCCTTTATCTCTGTTTGTCTTATTTGTCTCAACTCAAACATTTATTCTATACTTTTATACCCTATCTATTTGTCTATCAGTATAACTATTCCGTCGTAGAGCACTGAATGTATTGTATATTTTATCTTGAAACTGTCTCAATTAAAGGAAATTGTAGGAATAATTCCACAGTTAGTGTGAATTTTGATTTATAATAATTTATCACGTATAAAGAAATCAAGAGCTGTAATATATACTTCATGTTTTGAATTTTATACGGAAATTTATAAAAGTTAAACCTTTGTTATAACTATTAGAATTATATTATGTGTATTCATCAACCATTGATGGATGTAATACCTGTTAAATATTACGTAATCATCAAAGCGTATTCACTATTGAAAATATCTATATGTACATATAAATGTGTATTGGAAATTGGTGGTACAGTTCGTAATTAGCAAACGTGTAGTAGACAAAAAGAAACTTAAACACAGCAACTTGTAAATACATTTTGTGGTCGGGTTTATGTGTATTTTAAATTTTAAGTGATTTAGGGATACTCGCAATGACAATCAGTAAATATTTGTATGTGTAATAATAATCTTCAGAATTTACAGTCTAGAAAATATATATAGCGTCTTCAGTATTTTGTGATTAAGATCCTATGTCATATCCTTTCCTATCACATTTTTTGCCCGATTTCTGTGTACGATAACAATAATTATTATTCCCATCCACTCTCCATCATAGGAAAATTATGTAAATCCTTGCTTTGTAGATTCGTGTTCCGAATTACCTTGTCTGTTTTGTGTATGTACCAAAAAAACCAAACTGCCAAAAGCCAAAACAAAATTGCCATCAGTGCCATTATTTGTGAATTATTTTTTATTAGTCATTTTTCTCTTGTCTACTCGTGTTGAGTCATCGTGTTCATGATCAACAACATGACACAGCCGTTGTGTTTTCGTGTAGCCTTAGTCTGTGGTTACTCTGTTATAAATTCACTTGTCTCGCCTTGCAAACTTCCTTGCCGACAATCCAAAGCCAATGCAAAAATTGTTTATGTTTATATAATACATTTATATGTAAACAAAAGATGCCAAAGCAAACCAGCAAACACTGAAAATTCATGCCGTTTAATTTGCAAATAATAATAATCATGGCTAAATCTAAATCATAAGTTGTAATCATAATATGACTAGGCAGAGTTTATATTATATCTTACATCTTTAGTTGATGCCTTAATTAAAATGTCTGTCTCATTTCCCATTAAAGGGTTACTTGTATCATACATGAGCATGGGAGTGAGAGCATTCCTAGTTTCCTATAGTCATAGATTTTGTAGACCAGTAATAATACATGTAGTACATCAATTATTAGTATTTTTCATTTGTAGTTTAGTTTTTAGTGTCATAAACATTATAGAACTTTTATTTAATCATATCTAGTGGAGTAGTTTTTAGTTTCCAATATTTCATACTCATAATATACATAAATGTATGTAAACTTTTGTGACTGTATGAATAGTATGATTTTTTGATTTTGATTTTAGTGTACAAATACATGGTATATAAAACCAACTGTATTCGTACTATGTATTGAAATTATAGTTTTTTCATTTTTTTCCATGTGATCAAGCTCAACTCTGGATTACATTTTTGATCCATGGAGGGAGAGAGAGAATCACCGGTTATTCGTAGAAAACTGTTTGTGTTTTTTTAGTACTTTTACTTGCATGATGTATGGTTTGTTTGTTTTTTTTTTGAGAAAATTGGGAAATGAAAGTGCACCTATAATGATGCATTGTTGCACATTGAATAATTACTAGACGAGTAGAGAATTTTTACAAAGTTGACTGCAAAAAAAAAGTGAATGAATAACGTTTATAGTTTTGAAATAATTTAACGTTAAAAGCTTCCTGCTTATTCACCGCTAAAGTGTCATTATCCTTTGTCCTTTGTATGTATGTCAATTTTAACATTTTTATTCTGTTGTGAGTTTTTTTTTTTAAATGTTTGGGTTCTCAATGTATGTTTGAATTGGATATTTATGTGTAAAATGAAAAGAACCACAGCTTTTGTGTGTGTTATCGTTTGTTTGTATAGAGTGGAGCTTTGCATTCTGATTGAGATGATGATGATTTTGTATGAGAGTCAATTATATTATTGTATGTAATGAGTTTTTGTTTCTTTATTTTGAAGAATGAGTTGTTTAGTTTTTTAATTTTAAATACAGAAGATGGTTTGTACTAAATTTAGAAGCTTGAAACCCAATGTCAATGTAAAATAGAAAGTTTCCCCTTTCTATCCAAAGTATATACCTGATGTAACTTTAAACATTGGATTTAATCAATCAAGCTCCTTAATGAAGTACAACGTTTTTCTGCTTCAATTGTTACTTTCTACATTTTTAAATGTAAAGTATCATTTGTATTTACACCTACGAAATAAAATTCATTGATCATTCACACGTGTCTACTTTGCAATATATAATTATTACATGAAAACATGAAAATATTATTTCAACTACTTTGGACGTTGTGAATAACCAGTGAATTTGTTGCGTACGTATATACTATACACACAAATATAAGTTTATGTATTATTTGCTAGCACCAACAAGACATTATTATGTTCATTGTGATTTTGTTATGTATTATATCCAGTAAAGTTATGATATTTTTTTTGTTTTTATCTTTTTTTCAATTTGTTTGCATGCAATATAATACTTTTTCGTTTTTTTTGTCGTTTTTTTTCGTAAACTTAGTATAATGGCTACGTTCAATTTGAAAGTGCGTGTGTACATTCCAAAATTAATTGAATCATGTAATGAATTTTTCAGATCAACGAACTTAACATCCAAGTTAATGACTTGCGAGGCAAATTGTGAGTTTATCTTCAATTCTAAATAGACACCTACGATTTGGAAAAAATATTATACTATTGTCATTGATTGTTTGTTATTGAGGGATAAGTATTCAAGTTTTTGTTACTTAACTTAATTTGTACATTCATTGTTTGTTTGTTTTTTGAATAGCGTTAAACCAACCCTCAAAAAGGTGTCCAAATATGAGAACAAATTCGCCAAATTGCAAAAGAAGGCCGCCGAATTCAACTTCAAGGTACTAATCATAATATCTTCCTACTTATTACAATTCATATATATTTAGATATAGAATTATTTTTTAAAACTTTTTGAACATGTCTGAAATTTTAAATGCAACTATTCGTAATGTGAAAGTTTACCATCTTATTTCTTACTTTCTCCAGAACCAACTTAAACAAGTCAAGAAGAAGGAATTCACCCTGGACGATGAAGATGACAAGGATCGTGCCAAGAAGGACAAGCCTGAATGGACAAAAGCCAAGGATGCTAAAGCCGCTGAAGTGGAAGCAGCTGCTTAAAAAAGTTCTCTCAATTAAATTCCTCCTTGTCCATTTTAAACTATAATATTTAATTATTAATCGATGTCTACCACAAGCAACAACTCAAAAAATCACACCAGCAACAACAACAGCAACATAAAAAAAGGAACAACAGTAACAACAAAGAACAAACATGAAGAACAAATCACACACAGAAAAACCATCCAGTCCTGTGAATTTGTATGAATTTGAATAAAAAAAAACAGCCAACTTAACGCCCATCAGTGAAACCAGATAATACATTCTTTAAGAAAAAAAAATATACGCATATAAATATATATAATATGTATACTCTGACAGATATTTAAATACGTTTCAAAAAAAAAATAATCAAATTGTATTCTATAATATATATAGTACTGTTGTAATATTTTGATTATATTATTATTATTATTACACACAACAATAACATCTGGATGTAAAAAAAGAAAAACTTTGATTGTATTCATTTGTAAATGTATAGGAAAAACACGTTTTTGTGTTGACAAATACTTGAACTATGTATACAATTAAAAGTTGATTAAAAAGTTCATAACGATAAATAATAATAATTACTATTATTACAATATGTATTGTTATTTGTGTATATAAGTACCTTTAATACGCAAAACTTGTCTCTTTAGAGAAGTTTTCATTATTATTCTCGTTTCCGTCGTCGTCTAATACCTCGAGATAATACTACAAGAGCTAAATCTACCCAGTATATGTATCATCAAAATGCAAAAGGAAAGGATTAAAACTTAACCAACTTAACTGCATTCTCGGGGAGGTATATACATGAATGAAGGACAAAAAGTTGGCTGAAATAGTATTTAACAAAAAAAAAGTTTTTTTTTTCTCTATATCGTTCTTTCTCTCGCTCCTTTCTCTCTTTCATTGTAACGTCTATTGTACATGATATGATAATATATTTATGATATTGTGTTGTATATATATAAAACATAATGAGATGTATGTTACTATTATTTACGCGTATGATATAGGGATATGGAAAAAAAATATATTTAAAAAACGTTGAATTTTATTGTTGTGAACAACAAATCAATAGTGGATGATGAAATGGCTCGAATGTCATATTATAATCCAAACTATTATTATTATTATTACTATTATTACTATTTATTGTTACTATTATACTCATTAAATAAATTATATACATAATAATATAATAATAATTATTATCATTATTAATTATGATTATACTTATTAAATTACTTTCGTCATTGTTAGATCTTTTAAATAAAAATTTTCCTCTTCTTTACGACATAGTATATATGTAAAACTGTGTGTATATATATAGAAAAAGAAAGCAAACAACAAAAGCAAACAGAAGCGATCGATTATTCATGAATTAGAATAATATACTTTATTCAAATTCAGTAGAAAAAAAACCAACAAAACAATAGTATTTCCTCGGTTTGTCGATACGAATGATATAAAAGGATAACATTGACATATTAGGTAATTACAATATTTAATAATAATAATAATACTTTTTGAAGAAAAAGTAGCAAGTACAGAACAAGAAGTATTTATAATGGCAAGACACTTTCTCCATTGTTATTAAGAATGACCGTGTTGTTGATGATGATGATGATGATGGCAGCAAAAACAAAAACACTGGCCAAAGATTGAAGAAAGAACGATAATGATAATGAGAACCAAAAGCGATCTGTCTATTATAATAAAAACCCATTGTTAAATAACTTTACATTATAAAATTTAGAGATCACGTGTAAGAGTATAATGTATGTATGACGTATAATACGCATTAGTACTTAATTTGCACCCAAATTTTCATGGTAGCATATTTTTTAGACTGTTTCGTCAGTTGCCATCATAAGGATACGTTTTACTTTTCTTAGTTTTGCGTAGTTTTCATTTCATATCAACATGATATAAATATACAATTTCTTTTTACAAACATTTTCAGCTCGAGCATTGGACAAAATTCCGTTTTACATTTTGCTGTTTCTGGAAATTCAAATGACTACACAGTCCCATATATATTGACGCACTGACTATATTTTCTGACAGGTTCATGATTGATAACTCTTTTCAGCGTTGCCTCTCTTTTATCTCAAACTTTTATGCAACTTTTCATGTTATCAAAAACGAATGAATATACATGTATTATAGTGACAGACGGTGTTTTGCTGTAGTAATCAATTTTAATGTTTTAGTATATCCTAAACTTATTACATATGCACAATGATATGATTTATGTCAGAATACTATGTGATAAAAGGTGTCAAAGACAGTTTTTTTTCGTATCTTTGTTTTATCTAACAATGCATAGGTACCTATGTATACATATTTATGAAACCTAAATTCAATCCATGATCTATGTATAAATAAATACACAAGAATGAGTTGGGATGTTTTCAGTTCATCAACTATAAACCGTCTCGTGCAAGTGTATGTGGAGTTTGGAATTCATAAACAGTGTAAAATACTGTAAAGTGTGTAAAAAATGATTTCCTTAACATGGCTTCTTTTTCTATCTGTGGTTACACTGATTTCTGGAGAATCCTATTATCAAAACCCGATTCTATCAAATAGTTCACCTGACCCCTACGTAATTCGGCATGGATCGTATTACTACATGATTTTATCTGATAGTCACCGGATTATGAGGTATATTATAATAACCCATTTGATTAAAAATGAACAATGTAAAAAAAATTACTGTATGCTGATCTTGATATTGTTTTTCAATCTATACAAAATTCCAGCGTCCTCCGTAGCCCCATTTTGACTGACTGGAGAAATGCAACTAAAACAGTTATCTATACT
>JABASP010002233.1:0-21756 GCA_019776565.1 Sminthurinus signatus | reverse complement strand
CTTCTGACCTCGGACGGTCGACAAATATTGGCCAAACATTCGCCGTATGACGGTCATATAACAGTCAAGTGTTCATAGGGTCACTTTGACAGTTGATAGATAAGACAGAAAAATTGGAACAAAAAGAAGTAGTCCATTCATTGAATGATGCAACTTTGGGATTTGTTGAACTATAACACCTTGAACTCTTTACTCCCGTTTCAAACAAAAAATAGGGGATGCTTCAGACTACTTTGTGTGCTCTAGAAGAGGTCATACTTTTCATTACAAGTGTATAAAAAGTGTAACAGACAGGGCTGAAGTTTCACCGTGTCCCGTGCAAAGTTGTACAGAACAACTTAGTACCAGCACACTTACAAGATTATACGGACTTGGATCATTAGGTGAAGGTACAATCCAAAAGACAAAGTCATGGGACCATGTTTTTAAAGTCGTGGCCCTGGGGAAAAGTGGTACTGGTAAAACTGCAATACTTCAAAGATTTCATGGCCGAGGATACGAAACCTGGGGACTAACGGTTGGGTTGGATTTTGACTCTATACTTGTGCAGTTAAGGGGCAAAAATGTGAAGCTGCTAGTATGGGATATTGGTATGTAATTATTGTCTTTTTGGATAGAATATAGAATTAAAGCTATTTTAATATCGTATGACCCTTCAAAAACAGTGCACTGAGTAAAATGAAATAAAATCCTTTTTTGCCGTTTGACTATCCGCAGTCTGCTGTGGCTAATAATAAATATTTCCTTTGCTTTTATATTTATATAACTTTCTTGTTTGTTTACTTGTACAGCTGAACTCCAGGTGAGAAATTCATTCTTAAGCTTAAAACGAAGTTTTTAAATACTAAATACATGTATCTGTTGCGTCTTGACCTGTGGATTAAGAAATGGAGGTTTAGATTTTAGATAAAAAACTTTGTATTTTATTTACAGGGACACAATGATATTATTGCCACGTATCTTAAAAGTCCACATGCTATCCTCTTTTTTTATTCAGTCGAGGATAAGAAATCCTTTGACGCTATAACAGGGAGATGGATCCAGCTCGTAAAGGATTTTGGACCAAAAAATCCAGTCAAAGTTTTGATAGGTGCCTTTAATTTTACTCAATATTCAATATCAACCATAAAGTAAAAAGTAATGTGATCCATTCCTTTGTTCTTTGGATTTTGGATTGCACTAAATAAGCTTTTTGAAATTTTTAAAAACAGGAACCAAATCTGATAGTGTTCATAGAATGGTTTCAGAGAGCCAGGGAAAGGTAATAAAAATTTAAAGGAGTTTTTATTTCTATTTTAAACATTTTTCCAATCTTAAGAATTGGCGTTAAAATATATAATCCATGTTGCCTTCTTATTCATGAAATTCAAATGAAATTATATATTAGGAATTGAGTGAAAGAGAAGGGATACCCGTTTTTCTTGAGACATCCGCCAAGACCGGTTTCAACACAGAAGTGAGTTTAAGGATCATCGTCGCGGAATTAATGCAGAAATTACCAATCTGAGAAGTGTGAAGTGTATCGACAATGGGTCAGCAGTCAGCACATTTATCAGAACTACATCTTTTCAAAATTTGATTGCATAAATAAATATTGTATAACATCTAATTTTAATTCCAACTTATTTCATTACAGAAAATACAGATGGATTATTTCAAAGTTTGTATCTCTCTTTCCTTTCTCCTAGTTTTCTACGAATGATATTCTCTAGACTCTATTTAGAATCTAGAGAATATCTAGATCTCTGGAGATGTGCTATTAATATTATGACATCTCTCAGCTTCTACTTGTTCTTCCTCTTCTTCTTCTTCTGGTTTATATGCTCCGTGCGCTTCCCCGTAATAATGATAATAATCGTGTTTTCATACTTTGTATTGTGTATTGTATAAACTCTGGTGACTTTCTCTCTCTGTACTCTGTATATCTGTATATAAGTGTGTATGTGCTCATAATCACTAATCGCCTTTTGAGGAAAGTCTTTGGCTCCTAGGTGAAATCACAGATCCATGAAATAAACTAGAGGCAACTAATAGTAATAGGAAAAAGCCATTAGCGCTCTGTGCAATATAGACCATACACTCTACAACACGTAGAAGAGTTTATCATTATTTTATGTATCTCTGCACAATGTGCACATGTGTGTCTGCATAATGTATATTCATGCAGATTGTAAATTTCATGCAGTGCAAGAAACTTTCACCTCTCATTCTATTTTCTGGTTAAAAGTTGTCACAAAGCTAGAGTTTCAAGCAAGAGTTTTCCTGGTAATAGGGAAATATTGTAGAATGTAGCATGTAGAATGTAGAGTACACAGGGTACAAATGGAAAAGGAAAAGAGGAGTGAATGACATTTATCCCGGTCTCCACAGACTTGCCAACTAAATTAGAGGAAAAGAGATTCTATCATTTACTTACATCCATACATGCACAATGCACAATGTAAAATGTACATTGTAGATACACTGATAAGCTTTCACCTGACCTTCATTCAGTTCCTATTTGTACCTCGGTTTTCTACTGTTTGTGAATATGATGACGGTTATACTTTATACTTTATACTATTGAGAAAAGAGAGTACGTAGGTTTTAGGTTTTAGGGTAAACTTTCTACCATTTCCCGGAATTTACTCACTTTCTCTCTCTTCCTCTTGTACTGTCACTGTCCGATGAAGAGAGATGAGGAGATAAATAAGTAGATAGTAGATACACAGAGTTTATATTATACAGTTGTGATGAATAAAAACAACAAGAACAAGAACAAGAAAAACAACATGCATGAACAGAAACAGTAAAACAAGAAAACATGAAATACTTAGTTTGTACAACTTCTCACTGCTCACAACTTGTATATTGACTACGGACTACGAAATAATGATACTGCCAATGACACGGCCAATGCCACTGCCACTTTGTAATTTCTATTGACTTTGACTACTGACTACTGACAATACACAAAATACTCACAATACTATCGGTACACACAAAGAAATAAACTCCAAGGTAAACAGAATGAAAGTCATGGAATGATACTACTTGACAATGACGGATCCTCTTTGACATGATGCTCATTATTTCTAGGATTATCTGAAAAGAAGCAGCCACATATAATGTACAATTTATACAGTGTAAAGAGTAAAGACAACGCACAATGAAAAATATCTCTACAATCTACAATCTACGTTCTGCATGATTTTGTACAGTGAATTATTTATGAAAGACCCAGAGAGTTTCCACTTCTCAAAAGTATAGTAAATGACAATATGTTCAATGTTCATACAAGATAAATAAGTGCAAATAAAGTTCAAGAGACATTCTCCCAGATTATTCGTCATTTGTGTTAATACAAAGTTAAATTTAGATACTTTTATTAAATTTATTTCTATGAGATTTTGTTTTACCTCTCTCTTCTTGTAGATTGTAGACATTTCTTGTTTCGTGTATTACAAGTTGAATTCAACGTTTGCTTCTTCTTTTTACTTAAATGTACATAAATATAATATATTATTGTATTATAGATTGTAGTTTAGTGTATATGTAATATGAAACAAATGTGTATGTAAATAGTTCTACATCAAATTGTGAAATATTGTGCATGTTACTTTTATTATTTCACATGAGGAATGTAATTTTTACTTTTTAGCTCTTACACTGTTTGTCCAAAGGAACAAACGGACGTTTGTTCTTTGTTCTTTGTTCATGTTTGCGAATTGTCAATTTCCTATTATTATCAACTTTGTGTGTATATAGTATATAGTTTGGTGTGTGTACCATGCGTTTCACAGTAGTAAATGAATGTGATTTATGAAAATTATCTACATTTTAAAATATATAATATATTCCTCATAAAATCACAAAGATTAACAAACATGACTGAATTATTAATTTAAAAATATGCTTTATCTATGTTTTAGCCTTCTTTGTCTATATAATATATTCAAAATATTAGTATAATATTTTGAATCTTAATAAAGAGGAAATTATAATTAATTTGAAATATTTTTTCGTTATTAACATATCTCAGCCCATGAGTAGCATAAAATATAATGGTTTAAGCATTTGGAATTTACTACATTTTCTAATTTCGTATACATAGTTTTTGTGTCGGTGTACGCAGTACACAATACATAATTATTATTGATTCTTGAGTATAATACATTTAAATATATAAAAATTAAGGTTTATAATTTATAACTCAAATATCAAATATTTAACGTACGAATGAAGTAGCTTTTCATTTCCGTTCATACTTCAGCTTTTTCAGTTAGATCTTAAATCTTGAAAAGCACCTCATAAAATTTTTCATGTTTACAATTTTGTATAACATCACCTTTCACATTGTTCAATAATAATTATTATCACTATTACTAAAATAGCTTAACAAGTTATGAATTTAATTATTTAGTCGAGAAGCTCTAGAGACGTTGAGTAGTTTATTGATTATTGATATAATATCGTGTTTATTTGTCTAAATTCTACATAATATAACCTGTTTTTTATATTAGCATTTAGTATACTTAAATATAATAATATATTTTTTATATATTGAAATTAAAATTTGAATGATCCCTTTGATTTGATGCTCAGCAGTGTGTCCGTATTTGCTTCTAGAATGTATAAAAGATGGTACATATTACACATACAACATTTTCAAATAAATATGACCTCTTTTGACTTTTAACATTGGACATTGGACGTACAACGCACAGCATGTTAACAAAACTACCGATATTATTATTATTATGACAGTTGTCATCAACAACTTTGCTCTCACTGCCGTAAAATATATTTTAATAGCTTAAATTCCGAGGTTTACTTATATTATATTATATATTATGTAGAATAGTTTTCAATTTTCAGTATTCTATATTACACTAGATGCATATAAGTATTTTTTGAATGGTTGTCCTTTGTCCTTTGTCGTTCTAAATTCATAAAGAACCTCTTTGAAGAGTTCTCAGAACCCTGGTTTTTGGTTTAATTCAAGTAGCTATACATATCAAGTACATATCATTTATAATTATTTATATTTACATAGCACCATTTGACTTTATAAAGTCTGTTTAAAAATATCTTTCTCTTCTCTTACTAAAATTTAATAATTGACGTAGGTCATGTATCATGTATATACAATATATCAGGACCTTTGAAGTTTTTCTTGGTATTTAGTATTTGTAGTATTTTCGTGACCTTGTAGCTTTTGACTTTTGAGCGTTTGTAATGAGTAATGAGAAACTAGAATGAAATTAGTATCACCAAAGTCCCAGAAACTTTGAATTAAAAACTGACAAACAAATTGTGAAATGGTAAACAAATTACAAAATGAAAATTTCTGACACAATAACTCACATTTATGTACTTTTGTCCCAACGATATCATGCACAATGCACAATAAACAAGACAAAAGAAAATATCGAAATTGTGTTATGAAACTGGAAAATGGTAGACTAGAAATGTAGAATAGATAAAATTTACATTAATTTAAATTATTCTATTCGTCATTATTCTTTGTCATGCAAAGATACACATTCATATCTGAATGGGGTTAATATTGTGTATTGTGTAGTGTGATGCTTGCCCTGTTTCTCTTTCTGTTTCAGGACTCGGCTTGTTAAAAATTCAGTAGTCTCAGATTTATTACATATTTTCCGTACACGTGTAGATCACGGGACAATTGACAGTGGACACTGGACACAAATGAACGAAAACAAAACAAAACAAAACTCTTTGTATCATGTACCCACAAACCTTTGATAACGTATTCGCTTGCTTTATTTGGACTGAAAGTTCCAGTCTGGAACACTGTTTCATGCATTTTAATAGTAATAATAATGATGTCAGAATGTACAAAGGATTGATGTTTGTTTAGTATTCTTTACATTGGCTTTAGAGCCTGAACTCTGGAATCTCAACTCTGAACTTTGGATGATTTTGACTGTTGACTTTTGACAATTTGATATGAGACCAATTTTTCATACATTTGACATTTGACGTCGACCACAAAAATCTGTATCAGACGTAAAGAACAAAGGACCGATTGTGATTTTGATTAATGGCGAATACAGTAAAATATAAAATATAAAATAAATAGCATGTACATTGTACATATTAAAACTCAAAAAACTTGTCCACATCATACAGTATAATTTAAAAACTACATATACACAGCAAGTACAGATATAAAATAAAAACTGTTCTTTTTACTAGGTCGTTACACGCAAAATACACATAACTACTGTACAAAGTTGGAAAAACTTGTGTGTCAGTTTTCACCCCATTTTTCTTGGACCGGACCGTCGGTTCACTGAATTTTCTACACATAAGTATTATCTATACTTATAACTTATAGATGCATAAAGATATTTCATAGAGTGTATAATATTATAATTTATATTCCAAGTAAAAAATATTTAGGTACATGTGTAATGTGTAAGTGTAAGTTTTATCGAATTTGGAAACGGAAAAGTTTCAACTTTTCCTTGGTTGTCCCCGCTTCACTGGTTCATCCCAAATTCCAACGTCATCCTCAGGTATAGACACTAGACAGTCTAAGCTCTTTCCCCTTTCCAAACTTATCCTTATACTTACTACTTACTACTTATCATACAGTAGACACGAGCCGAGGGCGGAACAAGAGTCTCAAATTTCCTACTTTCTACTTTTTACTTTCTACAGACTACAGACAAATTGATAGATGACTTTTTCACACACACACTCATAATATAATATATAATATATTTATACATTATAGATTATGGATTATGGATACACGTGAGCAGGAGGTATTCCTCGTGGGAGGGAAATATTAGTTTTCACACAATTTTCCCTCTTCAAGAAAATATGTTGATTCTTAATCACAATTATGTAAGTAGCTTTCACAAACTTTGGAATTTGGAATTCATATCGTAACTTTCATTCCTTGATCTGTCTTGCGTATTCCGTATTCCTGATTCCCAGCGAGGATGAAGATTGACAAATTCGAATTAAAATTACATTAATTTCAAGGTCAGGGCCTTTTGATCCAACTCGAGAGCATCTAAAATTCCAAATGATAAAATAGAAAATGATTAATTTTCCATATTTAGCCATTAGCCAGATGCAATAAATTTCTAAGCACAAACACATACGTAGCAAATCTTTAAATCAAATCTAGTATCTAGAAAAGCCTTCCTAAGATCCTCATCTCATCTTCAACCTCATAAAATCCTGTACAATTGTGGTGTCTTAAAAAACCAGCAAAACACTATAAAAATACCCAACTCCTCAAAACGCAAAGAATTATACTCCGGATTTAGTAAATTCAAAATATGGTAGAAACATATCATATCTGCTGTATCTACTCAACCTAAATTTAATATACTTGGTTATTGGTTGGTGCAGAAAAGCAGGAACTGAAGCATGCATAATGCATATAATATGTACAGGACACATAATATTTAATTAATTTTGAACTTAGAACTACCAGCTACACTACATATAAGATATAAGTACAGTATACGAATACATGTTTCCCTTCCTCTTTGAAGGTCAAGAAGAGAGTCAAATTAAATCTTACACATAGCAGCAATAATAATAATAATCATGGTTCACTGTATAAAATAAAAGGAGCTTTTGGGCTTCTTCTCTCAACTTTCGACTCTGGACTAATCATTAAATATTTTAATTCCACACATCAAACACCTAGCTACGTACTACGTACATTGAAGGAAAACCACGGAATTTAATTACCTGAAGAAGTTCTCGGCGAAGATTTGTATTAAACCACCCATAGAGAATCTGCAAATGAATATACATGAACAGAATAAAATATTTAATATTAAATAGAAAGAGGTCATATTATTATGATTGAGCAAACTGAGCATGTCACAAAAAATAAAAATATACATAAAACCGAGTGTTTTTACTTTTTACTCTTTGAAGGATTTACCAAAACTTGATTTAAAACTAAAGAACATAAGCAATGAGCACTTGATCATTTCATTTTAAGTATATCAAGTAAAAAAGGTGGTTGAAATCACCATAAAAATCACCAATGAGAAATAAAAAATAAATGGGGAAAATGTATAAATCAAGCTGTTTTTGATACAGATATGATATTGATTTTTACATTAACTTTTCTACATAAATTCATTCACATAAACATAAACTCCACAGTTCACAATGCATAGAAAATATAAAAATCCATGTAAGTACACGTACCGCATTAGTAACGGCGGAAGTCATTGCAATGATATGGCAAATGGCGTAGAGCATGTAGAGATTCGATGTGCTCATAAAATTTGGATGGAGGTCCGCCCTAAAAAATGGAGAAAACGGAACCAAAGAATAAAAAAAAATACATGAGAGCTTTTCCATAAAATATAAAATATACGAGTATCATTTTGTTCACCAATGACCAATGACCGATCCAATTCAATCCATTTTCCATTTCAATTCAAGATTCAAAATGGAATGGATCGATACATCTATTTTTTAAAAGATTGTGCCAATATTTCAACGGAAATCTCATAAGAGCCCATGCTGGAGAATACCGGAGTCGTTACTCTTAACTCTTAACTCTTAACTCGACTCATCATGTCTCATGTATTTTGTACGTCTTTGAGCTTTTGTGTAGCACTTACCAGAGGGTGAGAAGATGCCAGGGCATCCAGCTTATAGTGAAGATCACAGCTACGGACAGGAGAATGATGGTGGTTCGTCTATTCCTTGCCAACTCCTTCTTTGTTCTCTTACTCACGGAGGAACTCACTGTAGGAATCGGACTCGGGCTCGGATTTGGATGAGGATTTGGATTCGGATTCGGATGTATCTTACTCACAGAACCATTGCTACCGATGGCACTGACACTCGTCTTAGTCAGACTATTACTGTGAGTTCTGTGGTCCTCCAATTCATCACACGCACTGATAGCACTGATGATGCTCGGCCTTTGTCCTTGTCCTTGTCCGTGTTCTAGTGACTTGGTCCCACACCTTTCACTCTTCTCCTCAGTCTCTCTCTCCTTATTCTCCTTGTCCTTGTCATCTTTCAACTCACTTGAGGCTCTCCTCACCCCTTTTGTGTTATTATTGGTGTTTCTGCTGTCATTCTTTGGATTCGGATTTGGATTCGGATTCGGATTCTGATTCTGATGTTGTGGTGTGCGTTGCTCCGGATGTTTCTTGTGATGGTCGGACAAATGACAAAATTCCTCAAAGGTAATGTTGAAATTGGAGGAGGCGAGCGGTGGGTGATTACTCAAGAGTTGATGGGCGCTGAGTCTTTTGGATCGAGATGAGGAGATGAAGGAGGAATCTTCTACAGACGGATTCTTCTTTAGTATCTTTTTATCATTATCACTTTCACTACCACTCGTATTATTATTATCCTTTTCTTTCTCTCCACCAACTCCACCACCAATCATAATTCCACCATCATTCTCAACAATATCTTTATCACTACGATTAGGACGAGTTGAATGGTTACAAATTACTTCATTGTCCTTCTCACTCTGGTAATTATTATAGTTATAAAGGTCCGTTTCATTTTCACTATTTCCATTCAAGACGGAGGATTTGGTCTCATCATTTGAGGAGATGGGCGGAGATAAGGAGATTTTACCTTTTTGGTAATTATTCTTCAGATTCAAAGTCAAATTCAAATTCAAGTTTGTAGTTGGATTGGAGTTGGCATTCGTATTCGTATTCGTATTCGTATTCGTATTGGAGTTGGCGTTGAGATTTGAGGTTAAATTTGAGTTGGAATTTGAATTAGAATTAGAATTGGAATGTGAATGAGAATGATTGTGATTTAAACTGGTGAGGGCTAGTACATCAATTGTGGAATGTGCTGCCCGCTTACTCCCATCTTTCGATGGTGGAGAATTATTGGAATTGGAATTTAAAATGGATTTCTTATTCCCTCCACTCCCTCGACCTCTCAAGAGGAAGGATTTCTTCAACAGTCTTTTTGTGGAGTTGACACTATTGGGATCACTACTGTGGGAAATGGAGGCGGTGTGGGCATTCAGATGATTGGCGATCGCAATGTGAACTCCAACTAGAACTAGGATCGGGATCACAAGTTGAAATACGAGGAGGCCAAATGTGTAGGCCGCTCGCCAGGAGGAAGACGGCCACTTCTCAATACAGTGACGAATCACAAGGAGACCACCAATATTCTCCTAGAAAACAAAAACAAACAAACCAATGACAACATTTAATACTTTATTAGTATTATTATTATTATTAATAATAATAATAATTGGCAGTGCCTAGAACTGCATCTTTAATATATTTTGTATTAAGGCATAATAGATAATAGTAACAAGTGTTCCAAATTACAAATTGCAAAGTCATTAGTGCTAAACACTAAATAGACACATAAATAAATAACAAGCAAAATGCAAGCTGAAAGTCATTATAATTATACAGATTACAAATGAAAGCTTGAATGATAAAAGATAAAAGGATGCACAAAAAGTACTTTTTGGAGCATGAAACCATAAATAAACTTGGCACTAAAATCCGGAATCAGGAATCAAACATCTAAAAGTATCTAGAATGTAGAATCTAGAATCTAGAATACAGATAAACGTGACTGAAAAGAGACTGACTAATAAGATGAAAGCATCGGAGCATCTGTCATTTTCCCATTTAGACTCATTTTCAATTCTCTTTTCATCTTTCTTGAGTCTTGAGTTTCCTTGAGTATTCTCATACAATTACATTACTCATAGTCACAACACCTAAGGGGATCTAGAATCTAGAATCTAGAACATGGAATCCAATTGCATTCGACATCACATATCATATAAAATATAAAGTAAAAGCAAAAGTACTGAAAATGGAGAAGGTTACAACTTTGAAAGCATCTTCATTCTACATTCTACATATTACAAATATACATATATCTGCAAATGCATCTAAATCAGAAACTGAATCCGAATCTGAATCCAAGTCTGAATTATCACGTGAAGGGAAAGGGAAGTGTAAAAGAAAAAAAAAAGAGAACCAACACAACTCAACTCAACTACAAACCCCAAAGGCACAGCCAAAAGTAAAAGTAAAAGTAAAAGGATCTTCATAATTTATGAATGAGGAAAACCCGGAGAAACATGAAATGGAATTTCTTGCTTTTTTTCTCTTAAGACTGTAATGCTGTTGAATAGCCAAAGCATGTGTGCGTGTAATATGTAATGTATAATGTAGCATGTGTTGGATGTTGGAAGTTGGAAGTTGGATATGACACTTTGAAAGAATAAATGAAAAAGACAATGCAATACAAAATACGAAGCAAAGATGAGAACACGAGGGGAAAAGAAAGGAGAAAGGAGATGAGCAAACAATGGAAAGATAATAGATAACATCAGCTCCCTTTTTTTCTCCCTTTTCATAACAACCTTGTGCTACATTATGAACAAGAGAAACAGAAAGAAGAAGTGCTGGCTCTGGCTCTGGCTCTGGCTCTGGAGATGCGGAAATGTGAATAGGATTTTTTTTTGTAGAAAAAGGCTTAATACATTTCCGCCTCTCCTACTCATTTGCTTTCTCTCTCTCCATTTCTATTTCCTCTTCGCTCTTGAACACCAGATAAAGCAAACACCACTCCACACTCCACACTCTACACTCCACTCTTGACTTGTCACATGCTACATAGATAGATGAAGGTGAAAATGTGTGTACAATGTGCACTGTAATTTGTTTTATGTGTTGAATGTTGAGTTTGCATACCATCCCACGTCATGTTTCTAGTTTCTAGTTTGTAATATGTAAAATTCTCTCTCTCTTTCTGTGAGTAATATTTTATAGGCAAAGGATCGTAAACTTTTTCCTGACAATTGAATTTTCATGGACACGGACACGGACATGGTTACGGATACGTAGATTCTAGCATCTAGTCTAGTCTGTAGATGTATGTATGCACTTGACGAAATTGAAAATGTACGGTTGACGGACTAACACAATAAAAAAAAAGAAAAATAACACAGGTAGGAAAAAAAACAAGGTTGACATTATTCTTTTTATCAATTGCCCATCAGCAATCAGTCTTTTTTTTCAGTTTCAGTTTCAGTTTTTTCAATATCAATATTCCGTATTCCGAGAATTCATGCCATTTCCTCTAAAAACGCAAGGTGGACAATAAACATTCATCCTGCAAGTACACTGAAATTTATTTCGTATCCATGAGCATGATGATGATGATGAAGGATGGACAATAGATTGGATATGAATTATTAAAAAATAACGCGAGTTTCTCATGGAAGTGAAACTCCATGTACATTGTACAAAGTACAAAAAAATGACAAATGTTATCTATGCAATTTGCATATAATCTATAGATATTAAAGCTATATTATGAAAAATGCCAGGAATATAGTGCAGATGGTAGATTGTAGATGGTAGATTGTAGAATGTAGAATGTAGATATACCTTGACATTTCCCCATGTAATCGGAATTGGAATACTATAAAAGCCGTAGCAATAACAGTGGAGAGAAAAATAATAATAATCTACATTCGTTTACTACTTATTCATTCATTCAACGTGCTTCATTGCCTACTTTATCAAATTCAAATATGGGAAGTAGGAAGACAGCAAACCAAAAAAAAAGAGAAGATTGGACGAGGAAAAAAATACAACTTTTCCCAAATACCAAGTACCAAATACTGAATAACATTGTACACTCTACACATGACCATGGCAAAAGAAAACTATACTCACAAATGTCACAATTCCAAATTTATATCTGCAATAAATTAATCCAAGCCCTTTCCCCACTCTTTCACTCATTCACTCACTCACTCCTTCATTCGCCCTTTCTCTTTCTCTTTCTGTTTCAGTTTCACTGTCAAACTTTCCACTAGTTTCAGAATAATCAATAAAAAATAAAACTGCAGAAATATCCCTTCTGTATCTAGAATCTAGAATTTAGAATATCATTCTCATCCTACACTGAGAAAAAAGGATGAATAAAAAGTAGGCGCGAGGGAGTATGCATAAAATATAAATATAAAATCATACAAGGAAAAAAAACAAGAGTTGAGCTGAATGCAGAACGGAGCAGAACGGAACAGACCAGAACAGAATCAAAAGAGTGAATTTCATTCAATATTCAATATGTGAATGTTTAGTAGACCTAATCTAACGGAAAAAATAAAATGAAATCCCCAAAAATCCACAACTTGTAAATCTAAATCTGTACTGTGAAAACATGGTAAAAAGTAAACTAGAAAGAAACTTTTCTACATTTCAGATTCTACATTCCGTAGATTCTGGAATCTGGAATATGGAGCTTGAGAAAAAATAACCTTGAACTATTATATTGTAATATTTTTCATACTCCAGAATCCGAAATCCGAAATCCAAAATATATATCAGTCGGATTCCAAATTCCAATGTAGGAAATTGAATGCTTTTATCTACTTATAACTTTTTGCACACGCACAACAACAAGCCACAAAAACCAAATACATGAAACATGAAATAAAACACAGGCAAAACTAAAACTACAAGTCAAATAACAAATTCAAATAGTTATACGAATACAAGTGTAAAATGTAACGTACCTCCTCCAGTTCTTGATAAAAGAGGATGGGGAAGGTAAAACAACAGGAGACGATCCAAATGAGCGCAATGGTGAGGAGAACTCGATATTTATCTTGTGGAGCTCCTCGACTTCTCACAATGGTAAAGTAGCGATCCAGTGCTATAAATTCCACGGTGAGAGTGGACACGAAAATATTCGTTCCCTGAACCATCGGCACCAGCTTACACAACAACATCCCCAAGTTCCACTGCATCTGGATGAAATTGATCTATTTCAAAGGAAACAAAATGAAATAAAATACAGTTCCATTAACAACACACGAGCATTTTGTATTTTGTACATTGTACATTGTACATTGTACATCCTACGTACACTTATATTTTACTTACATCCTAGAACTTAGAAAGAGGTATAAAGTGAAAGTAGAAAGTGCAAAAAAAAAGATCCCCTTTTTCTTTGGTCTTTAGAGACTTAATAAAAGTTAATCCTGTATGTAAAGTTTACTTGTAGATTGTAGGTTGTAGGTATTATTTCGTATGTATATTTAGAACACTGTAACTTGATCTTGAACTCATAGTATTTTTTTTTCAAGTAATTTTTTATTTCTTGTATTATCCTGGATCCTGGAGACATTCCAGGAAACGGGAAGGAGACTCTACACTCAACACTTTGATGTAAAAAATAAGTACATGCACTATATAATTTTGTACAAAAGGTACACGGAAATTCAGTGTTCAGTGTTCAATGTTCAATGCTCAGCTTTACGTAGTAAGTATTACTTATTACGTATTCAGCACTCCCAATTTCCCAATTCACTTACATGTTATATACTTTTAGTCTGATCCGGCCAAGTCCAGGAAATTTATACCAACTCTCCTGTGATTTTATGACGTCCCTTTACACCAAATTGAAAAATGAGTCCTTTCATTATCAAAGTAGACTGTAGGCTGTAGACTTTAGGCAGTAGGAAGTAGACGGGAATTGAACGAGAAGGAAAATGAGAAGAGAAAAAATGTCCCTCGTCTACTGCAGAATAGAATTCTTTCCCTATTTTGTTCTTTCCTCCTTCCTATTTTTGAGCATGTTAAATGGAAATCCGAAACGGAACTTTTTGTTCTCTAATACTTGTGCATTATGTGTTATGTGACACTTTACACTTTACGATATGCTACTTTTATACTATTGTCATTTCATCTTTTTTTCTGTCAAGTGTAGAATATAGAATAAAGAATAAAGAGTATGTAGGATTGTAGTATGCACTATGAATGAATAGAGAATAGAGAACAGTGAATAGAGAATACACAGAGTCAGTCGCCCACGTAGGAAAATACAAGAGTCATATAATTTTTGGATCAAGTGAAGGATTTTAGAAAGAAGGAAAATCCTTTGTTATGATCCTAGTCAAACTCTCTTCATCATGTCTGATTTTTTTCTATGAGACATTTCAATGGACTTTCTTTTTTACTTTCTACTTTCTACTTTATACGTACAGAGCATGCAAACATGTAATGGGTTACAACTTACAACTTACAACAGCACCAACACAATTCAAAGGAAAAGATGAAAAAAAGTCCAGTTTAAATATGTACAATGTACATCTAGCTCAAGTAGTAAAAATCTACCTAAGATTTGAATGCAGCGTGCAGAATGCAGAATGCAGCTGTGTAAAGTCAAATGTGAAAAGTATTTGTGTTTTGTGTGTATGAAGTATGAATTATGTAGATACAATGCTAATAGAAGCCAGTGGCCTTGCTTCGTATTCTTTTGTCCAGCATTCTGAATTCTGTATTGTTCCCAAAATGGAAAGAAAGTTGTGAAGAAAGTCAAGTCATTTGTTTTGAAATTCCATTGTAAAACCCTTTTTAGCTCTTGATAATTAAAATTTTGACCTATCTCATACTTACGAGCAAACAAAAACGTTTACATAAAATGACAAACAACTACTTAAAACAAGTTTAATTAAAGTTTCTCGGAATATTTTAGGTACATGTCTAATTGCTGTGTTCTTTTACCATGTGTTATGAATCATCATGTTTCGTGTTTCATTTTAAATAAAATGGAGCTCTTTCAATCACCAGTGGTAAAAATGAGGAAAATGCGTAAATGTCTTTCTTTTAGCTCATTTAAAATTCACACTATTTGTTGAGATTTGAGCTTTTTGAAAGGAGAAAAAGTAGAATCTTTCACATTTAATCCTGCAAATGTTGTGTATAAAGTTTTTTATTTTTTATGCTACTGAAAAGTTGTACTTGTATTTCGTTTTATTTGTACATGTTTTGTCAATGTCAATAAAAGTTTGGAACAAGTCTCATAAATTTCCTTAAATGTTTTCTCTCTTCTCTCTTCCTTGTCAGAAACTTTTGTGCGTCTCGTTTTTTTCAAGAAGCGGAGCAAACTGTTGGGAAAAGGAGAGGATGAGGACTGATGCTAATTTTCAAGCTGATGCGTTGACACAGAAACATGTTGTGAAAGATTTCCTGAGGTTAAATCGGGAAATGTTCAAGGTTCATGGATATGGCGACAAAGTGCTTGTACAATGTACAATGTACACTAATCGTGAGGACGGAGGACAGATTGCATGAGCATAAACTCATCAAAATGTGCTTTTATTTTTTATATTTATTCCTTTAGTTTTAAACGGTTTGGAGTTGGGAGTTTGAAGTTTGGAACTTTCTACTCTCGCCTCCTCGCTTTGATTTTATGCCAGTCGTTGGCATTGTGTAAACTGCACAGTGTCAACAGTAAAGTGTACACGCAATGGCAAAAGTTAAAGTGAATTTTCGCATTATGAAATTTTTTGTTGTGTAATATGCATCAAAGATCAGTGCCGTTTGCCGTTGTACAGCAGAAGTCCTAGAAATAGTAGTAATAATAATTTCAATAATGTTTATGATAATGCAAGGAAATTCCAATTACCAGAGTAAAAGGCATGGAGATGAGACAGAGGGTCATGTCTGAAACGGTCAAGTTGACCACATAGAAATTCCGCGGTGTTCTCAGTCCTGAACTTCGGGCAACCTATACAAAAGGAAAAAAAGTATAAATATTATAACAGCTTAAAAAACATGTACATTTTAAATTCCAAAGATTTTTCTTTATTCGCTTGTAAATTCAGTTTATTATTATTATTATTATGTTCATGAAAACCTCCAGTTTTATAACCACAACCAAAAAATATAAATTGCACTTTATTTGAAAAACTACTTACCGCAAACCAAACCATGGTGTTTGTGAACATGCCGGTGACCATGAGGATTGTGTAGATACCGATGAGAGCATTTAAAAAGTATGGGTCGAGAAGTCGATGCTGTAATAAATAGATAAATAAAACAAACATCAATTAATTAAAATAACTATAACCTTTGATGACTGGACTTCAAATCATGAGTCAAAACTCACGGTCAATTGAACCATGATTTTTATCTATCTTTTTCATTTTCTGTTTCTATTTATTATTTATATTTGAAAGGTATTCAAAGGACAAAGGACATTACTTTGCCTTTTGTCTCTCTAATGTAATGTAATTTAGTATTTAGTAGAATCCAATTGAATTAAAGCGTAATCAAACTAAAGCTCTTGTTTAATAAAATTAAGCTAAATTCATTAGTTGGTCCAGAGTCGAGATGATTGATGCTCATTTTCTGGACTCTGGACTCTCTTTCGCTCCCATCTCGCACATCGTGTAGCTGTGGAAATGAACGAATTTAACTCATATTATAGCTATAGTTGTGCATTTCATTCCTTCATCTATTGTATTTTGTTCAACTCTCTCCATTTCATTTCATTCATAAATCAATTACGACGGCTCGTTGTCATATTTTATATTTTATGCAGCATACACTGCATATTATATTATATTATACATTGTACTGTAGTTTATTCGCGGATCTCATCACATATCACATCCCATTTCTCTATTCTCTATTCTCTATTTATTCTACTCTGAGTTCTGAATGAGGATATTTCCTAACCACATCCTGTTACATGTTATGCATAAGTTGGAAAACAACAACTCAAATTACTCACAAACTTACAGAGTCAAAACACAATAGACGTCAGAATACAAGACAACAGAAGAGGAGGGAGGAGAAAAGCCACAAATTAGTCTCCTTTTCTCTTGTATCTCTCTTCAGCTATTTTATATTATATATTATATATACATAATACAAGTATAGATATTTGCTATTATAAATTTGTAATACTGGAACAACAAACTCTATGTAAATCTCAGCTGCTCTCGTGTTCTTGATGAAATTCATATTCAACTTGAAGCTTGAAACTTGAGACTGGAGACTGGAAACTGGAGACTCGAGTCTTCAACACCACATTGTAAATTTACATAAACTCGGTCAAGTTATACAACTGTCATGATGCAAAACACAAAACACAAAATGTATATGACTTGTAATACAATGCTAAATTATAAATTGGGCACAGTAAATCCTTTTCAAAATTCCATTACATTTCACCTCATCTTCTACAGTTGTAGTCTAGAGTCTAGAGTCTAGAGTCTAGAATCTAGAATCTAGAGTCTAGAGTCAAGGAAGGAGAATGGAGAATGTAGAAGGACGGCACTGATGACTGGAAACTGGAACTGGAAATTATGCAACTTTCTCGTCTCTCCACTCTCTACGAACCAAAATTCATAACGAAACGCACTCAATACGACAGGAACGGCCGCAAGGCGTAAAATATAGAGAATGAAGAAGTGAACGGAGGAGAAGGAGCGGAAGTTAAATTTCCAGTGATACTGCTTCAAGATATTTCTCCTGCATTTTAAATTGTAAATACATTATGAATGGGCATACAACATGAATATTGTATAATGATATACTTATTGATTCTACAGACTACAGACTACAGACATCTGTTCACAAGATAAAGAAAAGAATCCAGAATCAGAAAATTGAAATTCAAAAGTACGTTCCAGCATGAAATACTGCTTTTTAGGAAGCAAAGCTTCCTACTGTAATCCTCCTGTCCGTCCGTCGATCCGTCGATCCGGCAATTAGCCACCTAGCGGATATATCTGGAACTCGTTAGTGGTGCCACCTCACGTGTGAATTTGTAGCTCGTTAGTAGCGCTACCTAGCGGATAAATCTGGAACTCATTAGTGGTGCCACCTAGCGTAAACTCTTGGAAGTACACATTCCACATTTGTCCGATAGATGGCGCATGCATACAGATTTATATTCGACAAGTTCTAAGAACTTGTTCGGCAAAAACAGGGGGAGTTTTATGACAGTGGACAGACACGATATTTTGTATAGTCAGCTTTGCTTCAGGAGCCTCAAGCATTTATGCTTTCAAGGCGATATAAAATAGTCACCAAGGGAGGATTTTCTCTTTATTTGACTGTCAATTCTCTTGATATCAGAAATTCTCATCATCATTTTTTTTTGCAAAACAGCAAACAGCCAAAAGCAGTTCGAATTTTGACAGACAATAGACAATAGCTTTGACGTCCTATTTTCCCTATTGGATATTGAATATCGAATATTGACTGTCTCGTTTGTAATATAAAAACGAAATTCCTCCAACGGACTACAATGAAGATGAAGACAAAACACAAGAAAAGAATTTTTTCATACCTTGACAAAGAAGGGAAAAAATGCAGAGATACCTTTGAAGGCATTTTATTACAGTTTGTTGAATTTGGATAAATATATTATTATGTATTATGTAGCTATACCTACATTGTATGATGTGTCTGTCATTCATAATAGCTCTGCGACTGACAGCTCTAGTTCCATCTCATCTCTTATGATAAAACTCATGTAGTACAGGTGTACGTCTACGCTTTGAGTTGTATAAAATTCAAGTACACTTGAAATTTTAACATGACACGCATTACGTATGAACACGAATTCGAATTCTTTTTCTGCTCCCTTTGCATCAAAGGTGCTTCAATTCGTTGTGTCATGTGCTCGCTGAATAAAATGCGTAGCATCCATCGGCTTTCTTTTCAACCCTTTGATTGTGAGCTGAGCTGAAAAGAAAAATTCTGTGAATATTGTGTAAAATACACAACAGATTTTTCACTTTAGTTGTTAGTACATGTACATTTTAGATTATGCAGATTTTATTTAAAAAGTACAAGAGAATAATATTTTATATAAACCTACACGTTTCTACTTTCTGGAACTAAAGAATTTCTTTTCTTTTCACAAAAAACATCTTATAATCTCTCTTCTATTGTTCGAATGGAGAGTTGAACAAACTGAATGCTAAATACACATGATGTAAATTGAATAAAACTTGGAGAATGCTAAGAAAATTCTCCTTTTTCACTTTAAATTGTAACTGTTACATGTTTTTGGTATTTAAAACTCGGAGTACTTTATGTAGATATAACTTTGAAAAAAGTAAAAAATAAAACAGCTGCCGTTATAAAATCGACTGTTGGTATTATGAAAGTAAAAACTAGAAATAGAAAAAATAGGGAAAAAAGAAAGGAAAATATTATATTAAGGTACATATTTGTAATTTATAATAATAATAATAACTATTGATATTATATAAATCAGCATGACTCCTCTTATTCTATATTTCTCTGCGGGAGATCATGTGGGAGAAGTAGGAAGGAAAAAGCACAGAGTACAGAGCTGCTGCTCAACGTTTGTTGTTTGACCACCCATTGTTCACCCGGAAGTATAATCTGAACTCTGAACTCTGAAAAAGCCTTATAAAACTAGGAGAAATGTCTTATATGCTCTTCCTTACAAGCTGATCTCAAGCCATAAAATATACACAAGTAAATACGAGGAAGCCCCGTTTAAGTTGAATAAGAGAAAGTTGAAAGGGAAAAGTTACTTAAAACTATTCAGTGTGCACAACTGAAACAAAATTGTACCATTCAGAGTGGCTAATCTTTTCATATGAATTTTTATCAAGCTTCAAATATCATCTGTTTCTGTTTCTGTCTGGGTAATAATAATCCATTTACGACTAAATACTAAATACTAAAGCTATAGTAAAATCTAGAATTTCTAACAAAAGTATGAGCACTCAAAAAAGAACTAAACAATAGCCCTAATCCAAAGCTTTTGAGGCTCTTAACTCATGGAAACTTTAGACTTTTTAGAGCAGTAAAATAAGACTTAAGACGTGAAATTTCAAGAACCTTTTAGGTTTTTAAACTTTATAAATTATAATTCAAATCTTGGGCCGTCTGCTCAAGGCTCAAGGCTCAACTTTCAAATGCTTGTCTGCAAAGAATAAAGCTGATTTCTTTTACGTACCAGAGAAACTGAGACGGTCAATATTTTATGCCTGACATTTACACAATATTTTCCTTTGAAAATTCAAAGTGCTCAAGTAAGAAGGTATTCCATTTATTTATTTATTTGGAATGATGGAATGCTGTTAAAGATTTATTTATTTTGTTTTTTATCATTCTTATCCTTTTCCTCCGATTTCCCCCGGAATCTCTGTATGCGAAGATTAACTAAACATGACTAGTTGCTGGATGATGGGACAAAAACAATAATTTTATTATTTCTTATAAACTCCAAAATCCAAAATGTCAATTCTATTCTATGGAAAATGAAGATACTTTGAGCATCTTGTCGTAAAAGAGTGTGAGTTTTCCCTCACATGTGTAAAGCGTAAAAAGTAAACAGTTCCTTTTCGTTTCTCCAACTCTCCTCTTTGTTTTTCGCATGTTTGCATGTCAAATGATATGCGGATCATAAAAAAATTTGTTCCACACGTGTGCTACTAAAAAAACAAAGCTACAAACAATTCAACTGTATTTTGTATTTTGTACACCAAATGCCGAATGCCGAGTGTCGAATGTGGAAAGTACAGAAGCAGAATCAGAAAGAAACCCTGGAATTTTTGCAAGACAAAAGTAAACTCGTAACCAATATTATTCAATGTAGAGTCTAGAGTCTAGAGATTTAGAACTCGAAAAGAAACGCAGCATTCCGTATACATTTACATGTACTATGTACTGTGTAGTTTACTGTATGTTTCGTATAATATGTAATATGTAATTTACGGAGATGAACATGCAATTAGTTGCTTGTACGAGTTTGACACAGTGTAAATTTGGAGAAGAAAGGAGAAAAAGAACAAATTAATGATACTTTCATTACTTTCTCTTCACCCTCTCCGGCTCAGCAGTCGGCAGTCGGCAGTTGGCAGTCGGAGTTGAAACATGAGAGAATGAGAGAGAACGTCCAAAGTCTCACAATTTATAACTCTGGTGACTGCATTGCGGAGTTTAT